>JBAJNP010011323.1:0-11041 GCA_036877545.1 Yasuhikotakia modesta
TGATATTTGTGTTCATCAGTATCACACAACTGATATTTGTGTTCATCAGTATCACACAACTGATATTTGTGTTCATCAGTATCACACAACTGATATTTATATTCTCAAAGGCGTCACTATGTCGTTTCCTGCAGACGTTAATTCTGATGAGTTCTGATGAAGAAGATCGGAAATAAGAACAAGAATAAGACGATTTCAGCTGTTCCAGCTGGCCTGGTACGGCTTTGGATCAGAACCATGGTAAGGTCTCCCATGGTTTCTCTTCATGTGTTGTCTTCTGTAGTCAGGATTAAACCGTCTGTGGTGTTTCTGGTGTCAGGATGATGTGGGCCGCAGGGACGGTGGCTGCCATGTCCAGCATCCTGCAGTGAGCACGCTGGTGTCGCACTGCACAGATCGCGACCAGCAGGGTGAGGATCGAACTCACAAGAGACACGCTGTTTAAAGACCATCAGAACCATGTGTTCCTGCTGCAGAAGATCCTGCTGCAGAAGATCCTGCTGCCTCATCTCTGCGCTGGATTTATACAGCGCTATTTAAATAAATTAGACTTGGAACAGTGGAAAGATTCTTGTAAAATCATTTCACTACATGTCATACTGTGTACGATGATGTATGTAAAATTACACTCAATTACTTTCTACAGCATTATTCTCCAGGTCTGTGTACAAAGTATTTAGAAGTATTCATAGATTTATTTTTGATTCAATGATTTATCCAAATAAATCAATAAATCCAAATAAATCAAACCCTGATCTGTTGTAGCAAACGGCAGGTTTAACGTTGAAGGAGAACCACAGGAATCTCTGTTCTGAAAGTTCTGTGCTCTGTGCAAGTTCCTCTGCTGCTTGACATGCAGTCAACACAGTCACCCAATGTAAGTTTCATAAAGTCTTCCTCCGTCAAAAATTTTGCTAGATTGCTAGATCAAAAAGTTTCTAGATTTTAATTTCAGACTGAATGTGTGTGGAGGTACAGGAATGTGTATGACTGTATCAGAACATATTGGACATTTACATTTATGCATTTGGCGACTTACAGTACATTCATTTTTACCAGTACATGTGCTCCCTGGAAATCAATCCCACAACCTCTCAATGGGTAACATTTGTTCCTTTAAAAAAACAACTTCACTTTTGCTTGTTGGGTAGTGAGTCTCCCACCACAACTAACACACTGATAATCCAGTATGAACTGATTATGATGTAAACCAATATAATACTGTAAATGTAATATTGAAGATGTTTTGCTCAGTATAATGTTAAGTGGCAGATCAGTGGGCTAAAATACTATTGTATGGACGCAATGTTTGGATGAAAATACTTTTAATAATTTGAAAATATTTTGCAACTCATATAAAGGGTTTGTATGAAATGATATGGCTGATGTGTTATTGTTTTCAGAGATGCGTGTAAAGACCTGTATAGTGGAGATACAGAGAGATTTACGTTGTGAGTTGGAGAAGGTTTGTTTGTGATGTATCTGTAGCAAACTCAGAATACACTGTAGTCGCTGTGTGATCATCTACTGCAGACGTCATCATCATACTGCACCCAGACTCCTTGAGACTGTGGAAAGAGAAGCAGTCTGCTGCCTGTAATTCAGTTCATGAAAACAAAGTTTCTTCACCTTCTTGTCCAGGTACAGCCCATTTAATTCTGCTGTTTCAGATGTTTTACTGAACTATGTAGGACAAGATGGACTGTGGTAGTGAACTTGGACTTGTGTATAGATTAAGCATTAAGGTTTTGTTCTGTGTTTTTGAAAGCTTAGCTGGGAGGGGCTGGTGGTTGACCATGTAATGTGTGATGCTAGTGAACGTATTTGCTTCCCCACGACATCTAAACAATCTGCAAATTGTGTGAGAATATTAAGGAAAACAAAAACTTCTGTCATGGATTTAGTTTAATTGATTTGGGATTTATATCAAATTGAATTTAAAATCAGGATTAGTATAGAACTAAAGAAAGATTAAGATGAAGAAAACATTTCTCGTGCTCTGAACACAATGCGTTTGTGAGTGATGATCTGTAAGCATTGTGAAGAGGCGCGCTGTGAAAGAAGTGTTTGTGTTAGATGCTAATGTCGCTGAACGTGAGGCCTCTCCACAGAAAACCTTTGTTTCCTCCATCTGAAAACGGTGCAATTGTTGGGGCTTTAGGCGAAGTTGATGTTTTGTTTTGAACCTTTAGACATGTATGGAGACAGGCAAACAGCAATTCAGACTACAGGTAGATCCATATAACATCCGGCCCTTTTCGGTTCTTCTGCGCGCACTTACGCACCGCTGCCCAAAACACGCGCCGATTTCAATGTACAAACTTCTAATCATTTCTAACGATTTAGACTAAAACTGAAACGTTTGGAATCAGGTTGTTCTAGCAATACAACACAATCCGTTTTAACCAAGCAGCGCACTGATATCTGTTGCATTTGAAAAAGTCCTTTCAAGCGGTGCCAACTGGACAGTCACGAGTTCGTACGTCTGTCCTCTGCGACTAATAATAAGAGTCATTATTACAGACCGCTGCTCGTCTCTGGTGTCTGTAGGAACGGACAGATGCGCTGAACGCATGAGAAGGACATTTACCAGCGCGTCTTCTAAATCCTCATCATCATGTCCGACCAGCCCTCGTCTCCTCCATCCGGACAGAGATCTGCCCTCAGGGCCACCGGATCGGCTCAGAGCCGGTTTCAGGTGGACCCTGTGGCGGAGGCGGCAGCTGCTGCGGCGGCAGCGTGTGTCCCTCCGAGAACTTCACCGGGATCGCGCTCTTCCGAGGAGTCCAAGGGCAGATTTCGGGTGGTGAACTTCCTAAGCCCCTCTGATGGGGCACCTGACGCGGGTGTGAATGGAGACACGGTGAGGAGTGAAGCGAGTCTTCATTCGTCTACTGGAGGTCTCAGTCACTTCTCAGACACCCACAGCAGCACGTATTACCTGCGGACCTTCGGACACAACACCATCGACGCGGTGCCCAACATCGACTTTTACCGGCAGACTGAAGCTCCACTGGGGGAGAAACTCATCCGACCGTCGCTGTCTGAACTGCACGATGAGCTGGACAAGGTCTGTGGCGAACATTTATAACCCGTTATAACCCGCACCTGATCGTTTTATTTGGTGTCACTGTTTTCTGGCCAACAGAATTGTGTTAAATGAAATATAGGACAACATACAAAACGCGTGACAAGTAGCTTTGATCTGAAACTAATGATAAAGTTCTTCTACTTCTGTGATTTTATCCTGTTCACTTGTTTATAGATGATAGTAATATTACATTTTAGGGTGGATTACAGAATCTCCTTAAACATCCAACATTTGTCATTTACATTCATTCATTTAGCAGGTGCTTTAAATCCAAAGCTACTCACAACATCAAACATTAGTGGTTCAAAAATGAATTGAAACTCATAAACCACAGATAACAAGCTTTTGTGTTTGTGCACTTTGCTCCAGTCTTTCCTAAATGAAACACGACATGTTTTTCACTCTGCAGTCTAGCATCAGTTCTATAAATAATATAAAGCACACGCGTGTGTATAAAGTAGTTATTTAAAGTTATGTGACACATGCACATAAATGTTAGCAGTGAGGCATTTTCTGCTCACATCATCCGTCTAGATGTTTCTGCTCTCATGACTGTAAGTTAAAGAACACGTGTGACACATATGTGTTTAAGTTTTCAGTATGTGTGCTCCCTGCGCTACACACACATACGCACATACACACCCACTCTTGTTCTCAGACAATAGTCTCTGTCACCCCCCTCTGAGTTCCAGTTCTGGGTCACGTCACAATGCCCCTGTGTGTAAGCACACGTCCCTGTCAATGGTCCAGTGTCCCCCACTGTCCTGAACACAATCTCATGTGATCTGGGCTTGATGTCAGTTTGATCCTGTCAAACTGATTTCTTGACAAACTGATTTTTCATTCTGACGTAACTGAGCTGAACGCAGACATCTTTCTGTGTATAAAAATCAATCGCCACCTTAATACACCATTTTACTTTAATGGTGATTAGGAGTTTTACAGATTTATCTTGTGATTTATCTTGTGGCTTATTTATGATAAATTTCTTCCTCAGTACATGACTGTGTTAATGTGTGTAATTGCTGTTACTGCAACATATAACAGTTTTGTAATCAATAATCTTCTCTTACTCTGCTGCATGTTTTATACAGTTTATGCATTTACATTTCGTAATGTAAAACTGTACATTTTTGTTGTTGATGGTGTTACATTGTCCATATTACATTGTCCAAAGCTTGTGATGAAAAACATGAATACACTCATTACATGAATACACTCACAGGGATTACTATACGCACTATATCCATTATGTGCAATACACTGAAATTGCAATTATTTATTTTGTGTAGTTTTTGTGTATATTTAGCTAAGATTGCCTTACATTTCAGTATGTCTGTACCTCCCTTGCACACAGATCTCAGACAAACGCCTTCTGCTGTTCACTGTTTGTCTTTAGGAGGCATTTGAGGACGGCTTCCCCAGCGGTGAGGAGCCTGTGCCCTCTGAGATGGTCACACAGAAGGAAGCTTCAGATACTAAGGGTGGAACAGTGAAGTTCGGCTGGATTAAAGGAGTTCTGGTGGGTTTACATGCATTTCCCTCTGAAGACTGTTGGAAAAATGAATGTTTCAGAGTTTTAGTAAGCAGACAGTTGGTGTTTTTTCCGTGAGAATCTTTGTTCTGGGTGTGTTCAGATCCGATGCATGTTGAACATCTGGGGAGTGATGCTGTTCATCAGGATGTCCTGGATCGTGGGTCAGGCTGGAATCGGTACTGTATCGCTGCTGCTGCTGTGATTTATTTACACGTGTTGAATGGGGCTCTCATGCTGTTCCTCTGCAGCTCTGTCGTGTGGAATCATTCTCATGGCTATAGTTGTCACATCCATCACTGGACTGTCGACCTCAGCGATCGCCACGAACGGATTCGTGCGTGGAGGTGAGAATCTGCCGTCACTGTTATCTGCATGAGAACTACACTTACTGAATGAGCTGATGTGGGCCTGTGGTCTCAGGTGGTGCCTATTACCTGATCTCCAGGAGTTTGGGTCCAGAATTTGGAGGAGCTATTGGTTTGATATTTGCCTTTGCTAATGCTGTTGCTGTCGCAATGTATGTCGTTGGTTTCGCAGAAACTGTTGTTGAACTTCTCAATGTGAGTAGAATGAGGCGGATTGATAATTAAGATGATCTATACAGATTTATTGTCAAATACTGTGTTAAACACACTCCTGCCCTGTGTGTGTGTTAGAGTATAGATGCTCTTATGACAGATGAAATTAATGATATCAGGATTGTGGGAACACTTACTGTCATCTTACTGCTGGGAATCTCTGTGGCTGGTATGGAATGGGAGGCAAAGGTCAGTATATAACTCAAAACTGTATCTACTGCATCAAACTGTACATTCTGTTGTTCATTTGTTTGGATGCGTTTGCAGTTTTATGTTATTGATGTTTTTCTGATGTGTCACAGGCCCAGATCGTGTTATTGGTGATTCTTTTGGCGGCTATTTTCAATTACTTTGTTGGTTCTTTCATTCCAATGGAATCTAAGGAACCTGAAGGTTTCTTCGGTTACAATGGTAACTCTATTTCATTTATGGCAGTTATTGGTGATCATTCAGGGAGGACAGAACCAGATTTTTTGAATAATGTATTAGAGCGCATTTAACAAACCACACAATCACATCCAGACGTTGATGTGATTTTGATGTGATCAAGTTTTTGTTTTTCTTACAGCTGCTATTTTGATGGAGAACATGGGTCCAGACTTCAGAGATGAAGAAACGTTCTTTTCTGTGTTTGCCATCTTCTTTCCTGCAGCCACAGGCATCTTAGCAGGAGCCAATATCTCAGGAGACCTGGCTGTAAGGTTCTCAATCTCTCACACACGTTTCCCTTTCCTTATCTTATTAAGTGTAGTCAGTTTCTTTGACTTCTAAAATTAGTCTCACTGACACCTTTACACCTCACTGCAGGATCCACAGTCGGCTATTCCTAAAGGAACCCTGCTGGCCATCCTGATCACAGGAATCGTCTACATCGCGGTTGCCATCTCCAATGGTGAAGAACCTTACAGTGTTTGTCTCTGTTTGTTTATTGATTGTTGTCTCTGTGGATTTGTTTGTTTGCTGTTGTTCTCACTGACATATCAGAGACGTTGTTCTGGATTTCAGGCTCTTGCATCGTCAGAGACGCAACAGGCGATAATAACGACACCATCATTGGCTCACTGGAGAACTGCACAGATGCTGCCTGCACGCTGGGCTATGATTTCTCCATATGCAAGGAGGGAGGATGTAAATATGGGCTTCAGAATGATTTCCAGGTATGTGACATAGGAACTGTATAAGGCTCACAGTTATCATAACTGTATTATATTTATTTCAGCTGCAGTTTTTACTTCATTCTGCTAAGTGCTGCCCACTTCTATAGAAGGAGATTGATTAACGTATATAGTGGCCAATCACAGCTGTGTATTTCTTGTATTGTTTGGGATGTGTTCTTATGAAACATTAGTGACAATGCAGCCAGATCTCTGTTTAGCTGTGGGTCTGGACCTGAAATATCCACTGTAACTGTGGAACAATCCAGATGGTGGAAAATCAAGTGAAACCTCCAGTTGCTGTTTAGAAATGTTTGCAATCGTTCAGTCTGTTGTTGGATGCGAGGGGTATTTTCCTTGATGTCACATTTAGTTCTCACAGGAAAGCAACCTGTTTATCTTTTTGTTTCTAACATCTCTGGTTCCTGAGTCTCTGTCACGTCCCTGTTGATATACGTGGGTTTTCTGAGAGTTTCCTAATGTGTAAAGGGACAGAGTGTTGAGATGAGGAAGCATCAAACAGCACCTAACTGTGTTTTTATTATTTTATTATTTCATCATTCCAGTTTCCTCTAAATCACTCCAGGGGTTGAAGACCACTGGATCTCACTGTTTAAATGTCTTTAGGGGCTGGAGCACTACGGTACTGTTTGTGATTGATGTGTTAATAATGTGTTTGTCAGGTCATGAGTCTGGTGTCCGGGTTCGGACCTCTTATCACTGCTGGGATTTTCTCTGCGACGCTGTCATCCGCACTGGCATCGCTGGTCAGTGCTCCTAAAGTCTTTCAGGTGAGACCTTCTGTGACAGTTTTGAAATATTAATACTCATTTTATATTTTATTACCCTTTAGTTTACATTCTCTTTAGTTTACTGTACACTGTACCGTATGCTCTGTATGGCGTGTTTTAGGCTTTATGCAGGGATAACATCTACCCTGGATTGCATGTGTTTGCGAAGGGGTACGGTAAAAACAACGAGCCCCTTCGAGCTTATGTCCTGACCTTCATCATTGGCCTGGCCTTCATTCTGATCGGTGCGTGAAACTGAGATCTCTGTAACCTCTGTAACAACCTCTGTAACCTCTGACACAGAGTGAGTCTGAACTGACTGTGTTGGTTTCAGCTGAGTTGAACATCATTGCTCCTGTTATCTCCAACTTCTTCTTGGCTTCTTACGCCTTAATCAACTTCTCTGTTTTTCACGCGTCACTGGCAAACTCTCCAGGCAAGAACCATCTCAATTCATAAATAATCAAATCTGAATTCTTCAGAATTTTCTTTATTATTATAGTAATCTTTTTTTGACCTCTGGGTGTGCTCATGTGTCTCTGGTGGTATTGAAATGAAACAGGGTGGCGTCCTAGTTTTAAATACTACAACAAGTGGGTGTCGCTGGCGGGGGCCGTGTTGTGCTGTGTAGTGATGTTTGTGATCAACTGGTGGGCAGCTCTCGTCACCAACGTCATTGTACTGGCGCTCTACATATACGTCAGCTACAAGAAACCCGGTAAAACCTACAGAAACGCAGAGTCTGACGCTGCTCATCTGTCCTGCCTGTTCGTCTGTCATATCTGACAGTAAAACGTCTCTGTTCTGCAGACGTGAACTGGGGTTCATCCACACAAGCGCTGATGTATAATCAAGCATTATCACACTGTCTGCATCTCACTGGAGTTGAGGATCACATCAAGAACTTCAGGTGATCCACAGTGCAGAAGGATGTTGTCTCTTCTTCCTCTACTGTAGTGCACATGCTGTAACGTGTATGTTTCATGTCTTCCCTTCAGACCTCAGTGTCTTGTCATGAGCGGCTATCCAAACTCCAGACCAGCGTTGCTGTATCTTGTACATGCCTTCACCAAAAACGTGGGCTTGATGATCTGTGGCCATGTGCGCACTGTATGTACAGCACAACAGTATTTGCTAGAATATTTCATGAATTATGGTTTGAGTATTCTAAATATGGGCCACCAAAATGTCCTTGTTTCATTCCAGGGCTACTGGAAAACAAACCATAAGGAAATGATGACTGATCAGGGCCGTTATCAGCGCTGGCTGCTGAAGACACACATAAAAGCCTTTTACGCACCTGTGTTTGCTGAAGATCTCAGGCATGGAGCCCATTACCTTCTACAGGTCACACACTCTCAACACACCACATCATTTACTGATTTGGATGGAAGAAGTTTATTAGGTTTAATTTAATTTTGGTTCAGACACACACAGTAGCTGTTCTGAAGCTGTCAGATGTGATACATGTCGAGGGTCATTTTGTTGTAAATTCACAGACGGCTGGTTTGGGTCGCCTGAAGCCAAACACACTCGTATTTGGCTTTAAGAACAACTGGAGGGATGGTGAAATGAAAGATGTGGAGACATACATTAACACCATTCAGTGAGTGTGACAACTCCACATCTACAGACAAATATACACACATATGAGTTGTGTGATATGTGTGAGTTGGTTTGAACTTGTAGTTTACGAGGACACAAATGTGTATGATGGTGTGTATAACGATGTGAACATAGTTTATGGAGACACTCCCTGTGTCCTTCAAAAATGTACTAAATGGTAAATTTTTCAAAAGTTTTCTGTGAGGGTAACGTTTTGGGGTGGTGTGAGGTGGAATATACAGTTTGAACAGTGCAATGTCCTCATAAAACACATGGCAACGTGTGTGTGTTTTAGTGATGCCTTTGACCTGCAGTATGGTGTGGTTCTTCTAAGACTGAAGGAAGGTCTGGATATCTCTCACATTCAAGGTCAGGCTGCTTATGAAGCTGCAGTTACATGTTTCATTTTGACAACAGGAGTCACACTCAGATACGGCACAAAATGATGTTGTTGTGTTTGTTAAACTGTCTTCAGATGAGTTTCTGTCCACACATGAGAAAGCTCCTGGAATGAAGGATCTCCTTGTATCAATCAACATGAAAGACTTTGACAGCGATTCATCCAAACCATCATCAAAGACCACCAGCAGTCAGAGCAGTCCTCTCATCTTCAGAGGTCAGAACATCTGCGTGTTCACAATTATTGTTTAGCAAACATACATTTCTACAGCAGATGTGTCTTCAGACGGTAACTCCAAACATGACTGTGGTGTAGATGTGTTTTTACTCTGTAGAACTTCAGATTTGAAGGCCTACATGAGGCTGAGGTTAAGAAGCAGCCCTAAACTTTAACCTGTTCAGTTTTTTGTCCATTTTTTGTCATACCTCATGTATGATGTCAGACACAAAGTGCAAACCTGCACAACTGAGTCCTGCAGACGAGAGACTTCTGGCAGCCAGTGAGCAGTTTAAGAAGAAGCAGCACAAAGGAACCATCGATGTTTGGTGGCTGTTTGATGATGGAGGTCATGCAGTTTTTTTAAAACTCATGTGTTCTTTGTCTTCTTCTGAGGAGTTTGATAAACAACAGTGTGTTATTGTTGTAGGGCTAACGCTTCTAATCCCATACCTGCTGACCAACAAGAAAAAATGGAGTGATTGTAAGATCCGTGTCTTCATTGGAGGAAAGATAAACAGGATAGATCACGATCGCAGAGCGTGAGTGTTAAAAACATCATCACAACCTCTGTTTGTCAGCTTCATCAAAACTATAACATAACATCAATGGAAGTTATGTAGAGAATTACCTTTCACCTGTGATTCATTCTCTCAGACCTGTAGTTCTCAGCTGTTTACAATGGTTGTTGAACCATTGAAAGCTCCCCACTCACACACAATTTCTACTCAATTAAACATTTTAGTACTTGACATAATTTATTATAACAATAAGTACACCTAGAAATCTCTAGATCTAAAGCTGTTTTAGGCTGTTTTAATGCTTGTGTTGTCCTCTTTTTGGTACTGTCTACCCCCTCCTCATTCATATTTCTTGACAACATCAAGCACTGAAGCAGAAGCCTTCAGACTGAAAGTTTAATAAGAAGTTTCATTAATGTGTGTGTGATCAAAGCATCTGAAGTGACACAAACTAAGATAATCAGAGGTCCGACAGAGGTCATGTATAATAAACACCAAACACTACAGCTTGTGTTCTTCTGCAGAATGGCAGCGTTACTCAGCAAGTTCAGAATTGACTTTTCAGACATCACCGTTCTGGGTGACATCAACATCAAACCAAAGAAACACAAGTGAGTTTAGACTGATTAGTAAATTCAGAATTACAGTGAGTGTGTGTGACTTTGTGTGAGTGTGTTTGTGACTTTGTGTGAGTGTGTGTGTGACTTTGTGTGAGTGTGTTTGTGACTTTGTGTAAGTGTGTTTGTTAATGAGTTTGTATGTGAATAAACTTGTATGTCTGTGTGTATGTGAGTGTTTGCGACTGTGTATGTTAGTGAGTTTGTATGTAAATAAACGTGTACGTAAGGACTGTTCTGTACTGTATTATTACAATTGTGTGGAAATCTCCAGTTGTAGAATTATGCAGTACTGATCTGGCATAGCCCAAAGCAAATGTGCAGATATGAGTGAGTGAGTGTGTGTGTGTGTGAGTGATTGAGTGTGTGTGTGTGTGTGTGTGAGTGATTGAGTGTGTGTGTGAGTGTTTGAGTGTGTAAGTGTGTGTTTGAGTGTATGAGTGAGTGAGTGTGAGTGATTGAGTGTGTGTGTGTGTGAGTGTTTGAGTGTGTTTGAGTGTGTAAGTGTGTAAGTGTGTGTTTGAGTGTATG
>JBAJNP010011325.1:0-14953 GCA_036877545.1 Yasuhikotakia modesta
TCGCCCAGCCCTATGTGTGTCTCCAGTAATTGTTTTGTAAGCTGATAAGTTTTCCCTTAATTTTTCTATTCTTTTTTCTATTCTTTTCTGATGTTCTGTAATGCTGGATCATAAACGGGTCTAGTTCTGTGTGATTGAATGAGCTTTGTGTGGAAAGTTTAAATGAAAATAAGCAAAATACTGTCATAGCAGAGAAGCAGATTAAGAAACTTGTGCTAAGCAACTTATTCAGTGTTTATAACTAGCAATGTGAATAACACTTTCAGTTTAATTCCACTAATCAGGTGTTCGTACCAGCATGAAGTATGTTTCTGATCCAAGCCGCTCCAATGTGAATTATCAATATAATATTATTGGATGTGTTTTCTACAGGGATGAATCCTTTTGGTTCAATGCCCAATGTACCGATGTCTCAGGCTCCCATGGCAACCCGTGCTGCTTCTCCAATCAACCATCCACAACAGATCAACATGAACCCAGCGGTCAGTTTTGATTCGTTCGTCCTCGTTTTTTCTGTACCTTCGTCATATTTTTTAACTTCTATATGAACTTTACGAACTTCACTCTTTTGCAGATGAATATGTCTCCCTCGAGAATGCCCCAGAACCAAGGCATGCTGGGAACTCACGGCGGGAACATGGTGGCACAGGCGACCAATCAGACGCAGTTCATGGCTCAGACGCAGTTTCCCCCCAACACCAATGCCATGAATGTCAATATGGGTCAGCCCAACGCTCAAGCAGCCATTTCACAGGTAAACGCTCTCACATGTTCCTAACAGGACCTCACTCTGCATGACAACGTCCCCTCTAAATCTGTTTTGTCCCTGCTTGTGTGTGTGCGTGCGCGCGGTGTCTCCTTCCCCAGCAGCAGCAGAACGCTAACCTCCCCCTGAATGCACTCGGCTCCCTGGGCTCCCAGCTAGGCTGCCCTGCGCCCCCTCAGGCTCCACTCCGCGCCACACCGCCCCCCAATGCCACCGTTGGCACTGCTAACCTGCCAGCAGCACTGCAGCCCAGTCAGGCCTCCACACCCACTCCCGCCCCTGCTCAGAGCACCCCGCCTCACACGCAGCCCCAGGCGGAGTTGACACTACCCGCCCAGCAGCACCCTGGAACACCGGTGAGACCATCAGCATCTTCTACCACTTTTCTCAACATGTTTAAGAGCACAGGCTCATGACACAGGCTCTGTTCCAAAGCTTTGTGAGTTGCCTTGCTGTCTACATAGGCAGCTTTCTTATAAAGCAGCATTCTAGCTTACAAGGTGAGGAGGTTTGTCATACATTGTGGTATCAATTTAAATATCTATTATTGCCTTGTTGGGTTAATTGTTTCAAAGAGCCTGACGCAGTGCATTCTGGGATTGACATGCATGCAATGGACACATATGTGTTGTGGATAAAAGACCTCGCTAGGTTTTGGAACAACCGGAAAATGCTAACAAACAATAATCATGCCTTTTAAAACAAATCTAATAATACTAATTGTAGAACTTTTAAATCTGTGTGACTGTCAAAGGCGGTAACCTTCATTTCTTCCTCTCAGAGTGGAGATAACCGCGTACCCACCCCAGCATCGGTGGCCAGCACTGAGCTGCACTCCCAGCATGCCGCACCTGACGTGCCTCACAGCGAGACTAAAACAGAGGAGCAGGATTATGACATGGGCATTAAGACAGAGCCCAAGATGGAGGTTAGTCCACCTAAATCATCTCATAATACCCCGTAAATTCTGATTTGTCATTTGCTTTGGGGTTGACGGGTGTTTGTCCTGATCATTGTTCCACCACCTTCTAGACCGATGACGACTCTGGCTCCCTATTGGTCAAAAAGGAGGAGCAAGAGGGGCTGGAGACCAAGCAGGAGCCAATGGAGACGGAGGATAAGAAGACCGATATCAAGGCGGAGACCAAAGAGGAAGATGAAAGCAGGACAAATGGCACAACGTCCTCTTCACCATCCCAGTCTCGCAGGAAAAGTAGGAACCAAATGTTATCTTACTGAAAATCTTCTGGACCGTCTGTCAGGTTTTCCTTGTGGTCTCTGTTCTCCTCTTGGTAATTTTCCTACTTCCCTATGCGTCATCTTCTGCAGTCTTTAAGCCTGAAGAGCTGCGGCAGGCGTTGATGCCCACTCTTGAGTCACTATACAGGCAGGATCCAGAGTCTCTGCCTTTCCGACAGCCTGTGGACCCCATACTTCTCGGCATCCCTGTGAGTCCAAAGCGTTCAGCTTCCTACATGAGACAGATCAGCCAGGAACACAAAGCATCACATTATGATCTGCATCTAGACTGTTCATTAAGTGGTGGCATTTTTTTACATACAGCTGCACAAAATAATGAAATGTCTCTATAGCTACATATTGCTGWGGCTTGCAGTAACTGAATGATTTTAATTCTTTAAAAAATTACGTACAGTCAGTTTTAGGTTGAAGCAGATGGAAGAAACTAATGGAAAATAATGGAAGTTATTGTGAACAAAGTTATTTTCCTTTTCCAGAAAGAATAAAATGTGTTGCTTAAGATAAATTTTAATAAATAATTTGATCATTTAAAACATTATTTTACCACAAAATTTAGCATGTTAGGACATATTGTATTTTTGAATATCATGCAGTCCTATTTTCCAAAGTAAAATTTGAATTGAATCACTACCGAATACTACTGTCATGATGTAAATGATTGCCATTATGTCTGAAATTGTTTTGAAATATAAGCAACCTTTTAAAAACCTTTAGTCGACCTCAGTCAAATCTGGATTCAAACCGAATTCTGCAGTGTGAAAGTGAAGTCAGTTCACTTTATTTACATCTTGCGGTTTTGAACTGGTGTTTTATTTCCTTCTCTCAGGACTACTTCGATATAGTGAAAAACCCAATAGACCTGTCCACTATCAAACGAAAGCTGGACACGGGTCAGTACCAGGAACCCTGGCAGTACGTAGATGACGTGTGGCTGATGTTCAACAACGCTTGGCTGTACAACAGGAAGACATCGCGCGTGTACAAATACTGCTCCAAACTGGCTGAAGTGTTTGAGCAGGAAATAGACCCTGTCATGCAGGGCCTTGGTTACTGCTGTGGAAGAAAGGTGAGATACTGACTAAAATTGTCATTTTACATCTGTCAGAATGACGATGTTGTCGTCTTTGTGGTGCTCATTATTTTTTTTTAAATGTCAACATTCCTGGAAAAACTCAAACAGCCTTCACATAAATTTTATAAAAGCACTTTTTTATTGTTTTTGCAGGCAAGTTAAATTCCCCTGCATGCTATTATTAATAATGTGCATACAATACCAGTCCTGTATATACTATGAGTAACATGATTGCGTACACAAACGTATCTTCTAGTCATGCCTTTACATTTATCAGACGTTTTTATCCAAAGCGACTTACAGTTAATTTAAGGTATACATTTTTATCAGTACTTGCATTCCCTGGGATCGAACCCACAACCTCTGTGCTGCTAACTCAACACTCTACTAGTTGAGCTACAGGAATACCAATAAGAGCTTTTTTACCAGTAAGAAAAATAAGAGCTTTCTTAACTCTTTCTTCTTTTCCTCCCACAGTATGAATTTTCTCCTCAAACGCTCTGTTGTTACGGCAAGCAGTTGTGTACCATACCCCGGGACGGCACTTATTACAGCTATCAGAACAGGTGAGAAGATCCACTTCCTGTTCCCTTGAGGTATGTTACGTAAACAATGATGTACGTCAGTCATATTCACTTCGTAGACAGTTAGGAAACATTTTAAGTGGACATGCTTTAAACGTAGTTGGCATGCGGCGGCAGCTGTAGCAGAGACGTTGGCATTAACTTTCCGTATAGTTACGAAAGGTTATGTAAGCGTCTGCCTGTTCGTATCCATTCACATTAAAAGACGCCTTCTCTGTTTTTTCATGGTCAGTCTGCTTGAAGTCCCTAGTTAGTTTTAATTCATTGGCAGTTGTAATATTTGCACTGGCACATTATTAGGTTTTGCTTCTGAGTGCCTGCCTGCTTGTTCATAATGCGCTCCCTTGCGCTCCCTGCAGCACATAACTTGTCACTACAGGCCATAACCATGAGCTGATTGGAAAACAGACACAGCTGCTCTCACTCAGACTCACATTCACTATTGGCTCCATTTATTCTCTTTCTCATGTTTGCGTTTGGCCGAGTTTCTCTGTATTCTCAGAGTTATAAACATCCTGCCCTTGTTCCAGCCGAGGCGCTTTTTGAACATAAGAGTAAAGGCTTTGACGCGTGTCAGTGTTCCCAAATTCATTACTCTGTCAAGCAAAGCCATATTTGCATCAAACTTTGCAACGTGACTCTTAGCATTGAAATTACTTTCGCTTAAACTACTCCTAAATTATGCAGAACATATACAATATAAGATTTGCGTGACGCACAGAACGATGTACACATGCTGACACACACCTTAAAATTGTTTTTGTTTATAGTTTGTAAGCTTTTCTTTTACATGCAGCATGTAAATGCACCCAACATCAAAAGCTAGTCTGATGCATTCCACATATTATACTATTATTCTATATTATATACTCTGTGTTAATTACACTGGAAAATTGCATGCATGACGCACATAGCAAAACCCTGACGCAGGTTATGAGAGAGCCTTGAATCCGCTCTGTGATCCTTCTGTGCATATCTGACTAGCTTGAGTGATTTATGACTGTGTTTGTGTCTGTCCAGGTATCATTTCTGCGAGAAGTGCTTCAATGAGATTCAGGGAGATAGCGTAACGCTGGGAGATGATCCATCTCAGCCGCAGACGTAAGTAATCGTTCACCTTCCATTTTCCACTTCAGTTCAGGCTTGGTTACAGAGATTTTATGGCGTACTGTAGCGCTTATCAGGAGGCGAAGCTACATTCAGTCAGAAGTTCAGAATGATTCATAGCCACTAAGTTCGTCTGTAATATGCCATATAAGTTCTTTAAAATTTCAAACTTGATGTTGGGTTTCGTTTGCGTGCAGAATGATCTCTAAAGACCAGTTCGAAAGGAAGAAGAATGACACACTAGACCCTGAGCCGTAAGTTAACTCTCTTCTTGGATGTGAACATGATTTCCCAGAATTCCTTGAGGCAGCCCTCACTGCTGGTGCCCTATCAGGTAGCACATGCTCGTAGTAGGACCATATTGGTCTGTCTTATCTTATACAGTTGGCCACTTGGAACACCTTGCACCACATGGCTTCTGCTCAGTGGCGCCACCCGCTGTCAACTCTGGTAGAGACACTCCCACCACACAAACAAACAAGAGTAGTATAAAAAAATTTGACCACTACTTTCTCAATGTAGTAATGGAGGGAGTAAGTTAACCAGTCAACTCTAACCAGTGTTACTACCACGTGTAACTACTGCAGTCTATTGCACTTGTGATTGGGTCACCCCAAGTGTTTTTTTTAAAGTAAATAAAAGAGATTTCATCATCTTTTAACTATCCTGAACAACATTAGTGACAAACCTGAAATAACTATAAATGCACACCTCCTACAAAGGCGCACTTGTATTGGCCTGCTTGCAAATGCGTAAGAACTGGAGGAAAAGTAACTGAGTGACGCGTTTATTTTAAAACTACCTGCACTTGCAGTTAGTGTCGCGGCATTCACACACTTTATAAAGTAACGTTGTTGCCAGGAAACGCTTGAGAATAAGTTCTGAACTCCGTTAATCAATTCTCCATCTCTCAGGTTTGTTGAATGTAAAGATTGTGGGCGGAAGATGCATCAGATATGTGTCCTGCATTATGAAGTCATCTGGCCCTCTGGGTGAGATCAAAAACATGGAAGCAGACTATAATAATTATGGATTGGATTTGTGATGTCAGAACTTATATACATATTGGTCCACAGGTTTATCTGTGATAACTGTTTAAAAAAGAGCGGGAAGTCCAGAAAAGAGAACAAGTTTTCAGCTAAAAGTAAGTTGGTAAATGTCAGTTGGTTTGACATGAAATCCATAATTATGTTGTATTGGGGCTTAATGTTCTTTTTTTAATCCAGGGTTGCAGACGACCCGGTTGGGCACGTACATAGAAGATCGAGTTAACAAGTACTTGAAGAGACAGAACCATCCAGAAGCTGGAGAAGTGTTCGTGCGAGTGGTAGCCAGTTCAGATAAAACGGTGGAGGTCAAACCTGGCATGAAGGCCAGGTAAAAATAATCTTCTTGTCGATCCGTTATGTTCTAAGAAGATTATCTCAAAATAAACTGTTTTTAAGTGACATTTTAGGATCTGTTTGGACCTTATTAGCTAGACTGTTTGCTCTGTGAACAACCTGTTAGAAGTGTATAAACTACATAATCTGACCAACTTCTATCAAGTTATTTTTTGTTAAACAAAGATCTACATTTCAGTATTGGTTTGTAAAATTAGTTTCCAGTACATTCATTTCAATATTAGTTCATGAGATAACATTGATAGTTTTTTGTGTGCTAACGTCTGGTTGCTAAGAGGCTAAATGCGGATTGGTTTCAGGTTTGTAGACACATCAGAGATGCCTGAGAGCTTCCCCTACAGAACCAAAGCACTTTTTGCCTTCGAAGAGATTGACGGGGTGGACGTGTGCTTCTTCGGCATGCATGTCCAAGAATACGGCTCTGATTGCTCCTTCCCCAACACCAGGTCAACACTCATCTACATAAAGACATGCTCAGGGCTTTGTCCCAGAATGCAATGGAATAACGTATATTTTTGTCTCCACCTAGACGGGTATACATATCATACCTGGATAGCATTCACTTCTTCAGACCTCGCATGCTGAGAACAGCGGTCTATCATGAAATCCTCATCGGCTACTTGGAATATGTGAAGAAGCTTGGGTAGATAGCTCCACACAAATTGTATTGGAGTTGATCAATAGAGTTGCCACCTCTTGCTGCTTCTGTTACAGCATACATGTTTGTTTCCAACATTACAGCATACATACATGTTTCCAACACAGGTTTGTTACAGCACACATCTGGGCTTGCCCACCTAGTGAAGGTGATGACTACATCTTCCATTGTCACCCTGCCGACCAGAAGATCCCTAAACCCAAGCGCCTACAGGAATGGTACCGCAAAATGCTGGACAAGGCTTTTGCTGAGCGGATACTGCATGACTACAAGGTAAAGCAGAGATTTTCCTTTAAAACATTTCCTCCATGTTTAATTTACTAGCAGGAATGCGTTGTAAAAATATAAAGAGATTCATAGATGTCACCATGCCAAGCAGTTCTCATTTCTTGACGCTAACTGTTGAATAGATAAACGCTATCCTGAAACATAAACTCTATACCATAGCTGAGTTGTTCACAACTTTGGTCATTATAACTATGCGTTTGTGCTTGATAGGACATCTTCAAACAAGCCACCGAAGACCGTTTGACTAGTGCAAACGAGCTTCCATATTTTGAGGGTGATTTTTGGCCCAATGTGCTGGAGGAGAGCATCAAAGAGTTGGAACAAGAGGAAGAGGAGAGGAAGAAAGAAGAGAACACGGCAGCTTGCGAAACTCCTGAGGTGAATGAGAGAAACCATGTTAGCAATTAAGCATTAGCATACCCTTGAAAATTTCCTATGTTCATAGAAACCGTGATAACCTTTTGGTTCTTCCATTAGGGCACGCCAGGAGACAGCAAGAATGCGAAGAAAAAGAATAACAAGAAAACAAACAAGAACAAAAGCAGCTTGAGCCGATCCAATAAGAAGAAACCTGGGATGCCGAATGTAGCCAATGACCTTTCTCAGAAACTCTATGCCACCATGGAGAAACACAGAGAGGTCTGCTGTATTTTCTTTATCACACTCTGAGGCGTCGCATGTGTCATTTGCATTTTGTTGGTTGCTTCTTAACCAAAAAAAAAAATCATTATTTATTGAATGTCAGCTTTTCAATAAATAATGATTTTCTTAGGAAGTTTTGATAAAAGACTGGACACAATGTCCATGATGTTTCCATGTCTTCTGACTGGGATAGTCCCCAGTGTTTTTCTGCCTCTACATAAGGATTAGCAGTATGGAACAAACTCTTAACTGTTCATACTTGATTTCCCAGGTGTTTTTTGTAATCCATCTGCACTCTGGGCCCATGGTCAACACACTACTACCCATCATCGACCCCGATCCCCTGCTTAACTGTGACCTAATGGACGGGAGAGATGCCTTCCTGACGTTGGCGCGGGATAAGCACTGGGAGTTTAGCTCTTTGCGTCGCTGCAAGTGGAGCACCATGTGCATGCTGGTGGAGCTGCATAACCAGGGTCAGGACCGCTTCGTCTACACCTGCAATGAATGTAAACACCACGTGGAGACACGCTGGCACTGCACTGTCTGCGAGGTAAGAGCTTGAAGCAACACTACAGCAGTCGAGTCATGAGGGGTTTTAATGTGTTTGGGGGGCTTATTTATTAAATTGAGAACAGATGCAGGTAACGTTTGTTTTAGATGAATAATTTGGGAATTTCTGGATCCTTACTGTGTACTAGTTTTTGTTATTTGGGGATGGGAGTCCTAATTATAACATGAACTGTTTTATTGACAATTTCAATTTGACATTTGGAATGGTAACAAATACTAAAATCACCAGTGTTGTTAAATATGGTTATGGTCAAAAAAAATAATTTATTGATGTATCCCTAGTGTCAGCACCCTTTGTTTTGCACTATTTATTAACTGGATTTATAGTGGATTTGTATCCAAACCATGTCTGATCACGATAAGTAGATGCCATACTTGTGTCTTTCAATACTTAATCGTTGCATCTCCTCCTTTTCTCAGGACTTTGACCTGTGCATTAGCTGCTACAACACTAAGGGTCATGAGCACCAGATGGTTAAATGGGGTCTGGGTCTGGACGATGACAGCAACAGCCAAAGCGGCGAAGCCTCCAAGAGTCCTCAGGAGAGTCGGCGTTTGAGCATCCAGCGTTGCATCCAGTCTCTGGTGCATGCCTGCCAGTGTCGCAATGCCAACTGCTCTCTGCCATCATGCCAGAAGATGAAGCGCGTGGTGCAGCACACAAAGGGCTGCAAGCGCAAGACGAATGGTGGGTGTCCGGTGTGCAAGCAGCTTATTGCACTCTGCTGCTACCACGCCAAACACTGCCAAGAGAACAAGTGCCCTGTGCCCTTCTGCCTCAATATCAAGCACAAGCTGCGTCAGCAGCAGCTGCAACATAGGCTGCAGCAGGCGCAGATGATGCGGAGACGCATGGCCACCATGCAAGGAAGAGCCATGCCTCAGAGCTTACCATCACCCCCTGCATCCACAGCCCCCAGCACGCCCACCTCCCATCAGCAGCCCCATACCCCTCAAACCCCACAGCTGTCCAGTCAGCCTGCCACGCCGAATGCGGGCGTCATGTCTCCAGCCTATCCCAGTGGACCCCGCAACGGACAGCCTCAAACACAGGCCTCGCAAGGCAAACCTGGCCCACAGGCTTCCCCTCTTCATCAACAGCAGTCTCCGCTTCCCCAGCCTCCGCAACAACAGCCATTGCAACAACCTCCACCGCAGCAGGTTCCGCCACCGGCTGCAGTTAAAATGGCACGGCACATAGAGATGGTTGCACAGGCTCAACACAACCAGAACTACCGCATGACCATGAACGGCCTCCCCATGAACCATCAGCAACCACGCATGCCAGGCCCAATGCAGCCACCCATGCAGCTCGTTGGGCCACGTGGGCAGCAGGTCATGCAGCCCATGCAACAAGGACAGTGGACTGGAGGTCCTCAGGCAGGTTTGCAAGCAGCTCAGCAGCAGGTCGCTCCACAGCAGACCACACAGGGGCCTCAACAGGCCATGCCAATGCAGAGACCCATGATGCCCCAGCAAGCACCACAGCAGCGCATGATGGTACCCACACAGGGCCAGCAACCGCGAGCGCCTCAGAGACCTGGCGCCATTCCTCCCAATGCCTTGCAGGACCTGCTACGCACCCTTAAGTCGCCTAGCTCCCCTCAGCAGCAACAGCAGGTCTTGAACATCCTTAAATCCAATCCACAACTTATGGCTGCGTTCATCAAACAAAGGACAGCAAAATACAATGCCAACCAGCCGCAGCAGCAACAACAACAACAGCAGCAAGGCATGCATGCAGCACAGCCTGCAATGCAAGGCATGGCAGTCATGCAAGGAGTGCCACGGCCTGGTATGGCCCCACAACAGCAGCAGCCCACACCACAGGGCATGGCAGCTCTCAATGCCCAGAGTCAGCTCCTGAACACAGTACATGCCAACAACCCACAGATGCAGGAGTTGTACCGCCAGCAGATGTTGCGACAGCAGCAGGGAGTGATGCCACAGGCACATGGCCAGTTCCAGCAGGCACAAGGAGCTTCAACCAATTACTCGCAACTTCGTATGCAGCAGCAGCAGCAGCAGCAGCAGCAGCTGGCCATGCAGGGTGCTGGTGGTCCTATGGGTCAGCTGCCCGCCATGGCCCAAATGGGGCAGGCTGGAATGGGTATGGGAAGCCAGCAAGACCTCCTGCATCAACGCATGCTTCAGCAACAGCAGCAGCTTCCTCAACAGCAGGCTGTTCTCAAGCCTCCAATGAGCTCACCGGCACAACCCAGTCCAATGAGCCCACAAACTCGCCTGCTTTCCGGCCAGCCCCAGGGCACACACCTGTCTGGTCAGCCCATGGCAAACGCGCTTGGCAATCAGGTGTGCTCACCAGCACCCGTGCAGTCTCCCAGACCTCCGTCGCAGCAGCCTCCTCCACATTCCAGTCCTTCACCACAGGTTCAGCCACAGCCATCGCCACAGCATGCACCGCCCCACACAGGATCACCACACCCAGGCCTGGCAACCCCCTTGCCTGGTTCTATGGAGCAAGGACACTTGGGTACTCCAGAGCAGAGTGCCATGCTCCCGCAGCTTAATACGCCCAACAGGGGAGGGCTGCCCAGTGACTTAGGGATGGTGGGAGATACAACAGGAGACACGCTGGAAAAATTTGTGGAGGGATTGTAGCGTTTTTTGGGAGACTCCACCCACCACAGTCTCCCTCTCCTCTTTTTTGTGGCTCTGTTGGTTTTTCTCTTAATATTCTTAATTTTTTGTACTGATATGTAAAAAGTTTAAAGAAATGTAAGAAAAAAAGAAATTTAAGTCAACAAGATAGGGAATGTTGATGTTTCCTAAAATAAAAGACTGATATTTCTTCCTTTCAGAGGGATTTGAAAATTGTTGTTTAAAAGAAATCTAAATCACAAAGAATATATTTTTTGTTCAGTTTTGACCCGGATGTGGTCACCGTTATGTTTTGAAGTTTTGTCTTTGTTTTCGAAGTTTCTGGTTTCATGCATTTTCTTTTTTTTTTTACAACCTCATTATATTATTCATACCTTTATTTTATACCTTATCTAACTTTACAGCATTTTGTGTTGAAAGACTGTAAAATAATTTTGTCTGGGAGTTTGGATCAGGGTGTCTCTGCTCTATCTTACGTCTCGACGATTGTATTCTAGTGTTGTACCATTTTTTCAAACATGCATTTGGGGGCGTCCCCTCCTTTCCTCATTGTGAAGTTTGTATGAGGAGACCTATTTGTTTGTATTGATAGGAACTGTGCATACGCATGTATGCAGACAGACACACACACACTTGATACAATTCAATACAATATCAACCCTAAGCGGACATGTACACATTTATACAATCTCACAGGCCTGAATCCAGAGGTTCTGTCTTGCAGATGTAGAAAATTGTTGCTTTTTGTCCTAATTTTGTCATACAGATATATAAGTATAAAGAAAGAGAGACAAAGAAAGGTGGTGAGAAACAGACCCCTAAGCTGAGTGGGGGGAAAGGGGTATTCGCCGGCTGACTGCTTGTTGAAACACAGAATGGGTTCCGCGATTTACCCTCATTCCTCTCACACAAACTTGAACAGGGGCTCTCTTTTTCCCTTAATGTAAATCATGCAAGTCACTAAGCAAAGTACTATAAATATAAGGAAGAGAGAATGGAATCACTGTATAAACTGGTTGAAAAAACTTATTTCTTACTTATATACCATATTGTTAAATAAACTGTGTGCAACAGCTCCAAGTCATGCGTTTTGGTGCTTATTTGATATTATTACATAAAACCATAAAGGTTCAGAAGGTTCAGAAAAAGCATTTTAAAAAAAACATGGGACATATTAAGATGTAATATAGCGAGAAATGAGTCCGTTGTGCTTTATTATTTCAGCGATTTTGTCATTTTGTAAGTAAAGTCACGTGATTCCGAGATGTTTCGTAATCCACGTCGTCTTTACGTCACCGGAAGTCGCAGTTCAGAACCTAATTTAGCGTTTATTTTTAGAAGAAAATCGACATTTTATCATATAAAACATACATTTCAATGGCTTGAACGACAGAATGAAGTGCGCCTTGCTGACGGTGTTTCCGTGAATCGCAACATCAGTAAAACGTCACAGCACTCACGTCATAGCTTATTGTGCACGTCCTAAAAACATGTAGGTATTTGTAAACACTGTTACTTTCTGTATACGCTTAAAAATGAAACTACATTGTTTTTGCAATTTTATTTAGTGGTCCACAAATAGCATCCTTCACATATGATAAACGTTCACAATTTTACTTAGTGATGTATAACGTAACCGGCACGACTTTGACATTGTCTGTAACGTTTGTATGCTGTCCATCTAAAACAAAAAGGTAAAAAACGAGTGAAATAACTCGTACTAGTTAAAGTAAAACCTCCAGCAGGGATCTCAGAGGCTGCGATGGAGCTGCCGCAGAAAGGCACGACACTCGCCAGCATGGATGCACCGCATGAACAGCCACAGGATAGATGGATGTTGGTATCTTGTCATTAAATAACATGCAATACTCGCAAATGCATGAAAAGTCTGTATTCCCTGTCCATGTGTTGGGATTTTAGGTGTATTAAGGCTCACATCTGATCTGAGCAGTGTAGTGAACGACCCCCAGTGATGTGCAGTTACAGGAGTTACAGGTTGTGCGTGCGACGCCCCCTGCTGGCCAACATGGTTAGTGAGTCTTTAAATTGGCACAACTATAAAATAATCGTTAATGATGTAAATTTGTATGAAATTATGCAAGAAATGTTTGAAATGATTTGTATGATTATTAAACACATTAAACATTTATTCAGCGCAATGGACCAATTAGAAAGTGGAAAGATTTTGAATGCTATTCCAAATAAAAATAGGTTTGGCATGATCACTTTTCATCATCATGTGACTTGACCTTTTAACTTCCTAAAGCTTCCTAAAACTAAATCTGTTTATTATACATTTAAATATTCCAACTTTATATATTACATAATAAATATAGTAAAAAAGTGTGTTTGTCTTCAGGTTTTGTTTGGCTAAACTGCAGCAGCAATGTGATGAATGTTCTGGAAGCCGTGAAGGCGACCCAAGGGGAGAATCCAGGGGTGTGTTTCCAGCTCAGGAGCTTCATCTCAGGGACCAAGAGGACCAGAACCTGTCAGAGAGCAGCTCCTTGGAGCTTCTCCAATCAATGAGGCATCTTCAGTGAAGATCCATTTAAGGAGAAACAAATTGGAAACAATCCATTGGAACTGAAAACAAGGATGAAGGGATCGAGTAAAACAAGATGGAATCTGTTGCCAGTTTCCATAGTAACAAACCAGGCGTGGATGGGACAGAGGTTGCCATGGTAACAAGTCCTGCAGAAATTCATAGAAACCAGAATCAGAACCAGACGCTAGGAGACTTCAAGTTTGTTTGCCTCCAGGATCATATGTCCTTGGGCACAGAAACCCAGATGACAGTCTAGACAAGAATTATGACCATCTCTCAGTCTGGGTGAGTACATGGAACCATCACGGGCACCAGCATTCTGCCAAGAACATCACATCACACACACTGCAGCAAAACACCTGTATTTCACTTATCATGCGTCAGTGAGATGATTGACCTGTCTGGGCCCTCCGCTAAGCTCAGGTATGTCAGCTAAATCTTCTTTTCCCAGGCCTGGTGTGTCTCCTGTTCCAGATAACGGTGAAGATATCTTCAGGTCAGACGGAGGTGACTAGGTTCAAGCCGTCACAGACTAGGAAAGCCTCCCATCACCTTCAGAATCACACAGTTGAGCTTAATCTACTCTCAGACTCTGGAGAACAAACGGATGTGGATGTTGATTATATTGCTGCTGCCATCAAACAGCCTTCAGGAGGTTGTGGTCTGATTCCTCACCCCCCTTCGAACCGTCTATCATGTCCAAAATACAGTTTTACCTCTGGATCCTCAAAACCATACCTTTAAACAGGTAAATTGTCTCCTCACTTTGCCTCTACGATCAATAGCTGTCCTGGAATAACACCAGAACCCTTGTGCACCAGATACAGAAGACCTCCTCACCCTGTCACCTCCCACCTGCCTCCATCTCTCTCCCAGCCTGATCTCCTCTCCTTTAAACAGCCTTTGATGCCCCCTGCTGTTTTCCCACCTAAACCACAGCCTGGTGAAGCATTTAACACTTCATCCACTGCAGGTACAGCACCTTCATTACTACTACAGGATTGATCCTATTGTTAGTCCTACACATAAAACATTATTTGGTTCCTGGATCTGTTGTTGAGCTGCTAAATGACAAAACATATGATGTTCTCCTGTACTTGTGTGTTAAAAAGTTATTAACTCAGTTCTTCTTTTTTTTCAGGTCAAATCTGGAGACTATGACTCTAATAGTGAAGGAATCACAGCATCTCAATTAGTGCACAATCTTGTCCGAAAGCTGCATGGACGGGTACTGTAGTACCAGCCTCTTCTACTGGCAGAGCTGCAGGCCAGCCTGAAAGCAGCAGGTATCAGGCTGGGCACTGCCAAGCTGCTAGACTGCCAGTGCATTACTTTCAGAAGAGCCAAACAGGGTCAAGGTACAACTTAATGCAGAAAAGGCAAAACTGCAACCGGTGGGTCCAGTGACGCAGCTGGGAGAAAAGGAAAAA
>JBAJNP010011326.1:0-14950 GCA_036877545.1 Yasuhikotakia modesta
AGTGTCTGTCTGCTCCTGTCATTTTCCTCTGCTGTAAGTTTCATCAGTTGTAACTTTATCAGCTCGGCTCCATCCAAACTTCAAATGACACGTCACTGTTATAAAACGTTGAAAAAACGTTCTCTCCAGATGTGTGTATCTACTGTAAGATATATTGTTGCCACTACTAAGCAAATAAAATATTTAAATAATACATTTGATAAACATTGATAATAATAATTAAGCACTTTTATAAATAATAAATGTATTTGATGCTTATTTTTTAAAGGGCCAGTGCACCTCAAAAATAACCAATCAGTGGAGGAGTCAGGCCGGGTCATATTGATGTACTGCAACTATTTTGATGGCATTTATGACTCTTGTCTGTAATGGCTGCTGCCACAACCGTTCTATATCATCCTGCTTTGACACGCTGTTATGATTCACAAAAGCGCTGCAATTATATTACCACACAGTTGGGCTTATTGTTTAAAACCGCTTGATATTTGGCCTTGACAGTGAGAAACGATGATCTCTGTGTCTGTGTCTCTCTGCTCCCCAGGTTACAGTGTTATCTGCCCTGCAGGCAGTGAAGGTGTCTCCACTCATAGAAAAAATCAACGATCACAAGGATTTCAAGAAACTTCTCAGGACCAGAACTAATGTTCTTGTCCTCTATACTAAGTCAGGTGAGTTTCCCTCGTGTCGTCTCAGTGACATTGTGATGCAGTGCTGCAATAAATGTGTTTCGGCTGTAGCAGACTTGAGTGAACCCTTCATTTAAAGCACATATGAAAATGTTTGCATGTTTAATTCGGCCGGTAGCTTGCAAACACAAGTTGTTGTTGTGCATTTCTAACATCTTCATGTGATCGTGAGAAATCTCAGTAGTCAGTTCAGATGTCTGTGTCATTCATGTTAAACATTTTTCATGTAGCTACTGCAGCAATAAACATGCCGACTTTAACTTACTCAGCAACATTGGCTTTAACTTACTCCATCCTGACAGTTGACTTAAAAGAAATGGCAATATTTTACTTTATTGCCGCACTGGAATTGCAACATGCTTGCATTGCATTAAGAATTGCGCTGATGCGTTGCTAGCTGTAACAATGTAGAAGCACCTGTGTTCACATACTTGAGTACGTTTTGGGCCTAAGGGGAAAAGCCCATAGCTACCAATAATGAAACTTTGCTGGTTTAACAGGTAAAACAGTCAAATTAATTTTTCTTAGAACTGAAAAGTCAGCTAAACTTTAGCTATTTACAGAACATACATAACGTGTTTGACATCATCTGATCGGCCGATTACCTCGCTTGCCACACATTTAAATCTAAACCATACATCTGTTCAGAAAGCAGATAAAGAATTAGCTCGAGTCACTCACAGCTTCGTTCTGCCGCATGTTAAATTGCATCACGATTGGCTGTCATTAGCAGGACCAGCAAGCACAGCGCCATATATGGACCCTATGGATGAATGTCACGTAAACACACGTCCCCTTAAAGCAGTGAAGGAGTCGCTCAAGGTCCCGCTGCTCAAGATTTATTTGTTTTATAATTCATGATCCGTTTGGACCACATGAGGTCATTGGATAAGACGGTGTATTGAACAGTGAATTTGACTGATGGCGGACAACTGCTGCTCATCCAATGAGCTGTTCAGAATGCTGTTTACCCCCCTCCCACACACACACACATTACATGCATCCTGGGTGCAGTGCTAACCGTGATAAAGCATTTATATCCTAACTAAGTGTGCCGTGATGAATGTAGAAACATAACGTTAGCCTAACAGCATTAGCGTGAGTATGTAGTGGTCTTTGTGTTTGTGTAGCTCAGCTAGTCAGTATTGTGTTAGCAGCTTGAAGGTTGTGGGTTTGATTCCCATGTGCTGATAAAAAGTTTAGAGCTTGAATGCACTGCAAGAAATGCAAGTATCTGCCCAATGCATAAATGTAAATATACTGTTTATAATATTCTCTTACTCTGCAGCAACACGAGGCCTTTAGTGCATAAGTCTAGTGTGTCCGTCTCTTTTTAACAGCAGGTTTGCATGAGAATAATGATCATGTGGTTCACAGGTACTCTTGTTTAAAAATGCAAAGATTTTCATTGGATTACAACTCAAGATCAGGGGCAGAACCTGTTTGTTTGTCTGACATTATTGTAGAAAACAGAATGTGGGTTTAGAGTGTTTTTCAGTTGCTCTGTGGATGATTTCAGACTGTAAGAAACGTGTAAATCTGAGACCTTGTAAATCGCTGGACGTTTTTACACCCTGTTTTTCACACGGTTCTGTTGTTCTGAGGCCTGTAAATACTCTCATCAGTGTGAGTACAAGCAGCACGTATCTGCCAGTACAGCTGAGGAGCTTCTAAATATAAAAACCTTATTTTAATGCATGTTTTTAATGTTATTTTCTGTAATGCTGTTGATTTAAGCTCTTTTTTTATCTCGCAACATTGATCTACAGTTTGTAGTGTCATTTATTGCCCAATAAACTCTGTAAAACTTATGTCTCACCGAAGGTAAAGAAAATATGTGTGACAGTCCAACAATGTGCACTTACTTAATAGCGACTAACTTTTACACAGGTTGCGTTTTATGTGAGTTTAGAAAACACTTTTCACACTAATAAAAATAGCTGGACTTTTTTGCTAGCTTGACCTGTGCAGTGAAAAATGTGTGAAATCACCTTCTCTCTCACATAGTGCCTTTACAACATTTACAAAAGCAGCTCTATATATAAGCTGTAAAAATATGTAAGAACTCGCAGTGGTTTAAGTGGCGTGCTTTGAAACGGAAGGTCAAGCAGAGAGCATTGCATTGTGGGATACAGTACAGCGTGCTTTGTTGTACACTACGTGTAGAAGGTCATGCAGATATTTTAAGCTTACAGACAATCTGTGTAGTGTTCATATTATGTATCGCAGTTTATGAATGTGTGATAAACATTGCATGCTACAAAATGAATAGCATAACAGCAACACACTGTAAAAATGTTGCGTGCACTTGAATGCATTTTTCTATATACATACTTAAGATTTAAACTCCTTTCACTGCGTAAGTAACATGATGTGTCTGCTGTGTTCTTGTGTCTGTAGCTACGTCTGGCGATGCTCATCTGAAACTCCTGTCTGACGTGGCTCAGGCTGTGAAAGGTCAGGGAACCATTGCCTGGGTGAACTGCGGGTGAGTCTTCATCGATTGTTTAGGTCTCATGTTTGAGTCTGTCACTGCTAGAGTGACTGCACTGTTTGCTGAGGCTGTTGACTTTATGACTAGAGGATTTCTCCACTTCTGAGGGTTGTTGTTAAATCATGAGTCAGCAGCACTTTGTTTAAACACAGTTGTTGGCCAGTGTTATGAAATATGTTCACAGTTCATTTAGGCGTGTTCTTATAAAGCTTATCAAACAGTATTTTACTTGATTTGCTTGCATATCCATGTCATATAACTTTTTAAAGGCAATTCTTTCTAAGATGTGAATTGGTGCATAATTCAGTTTTCAAAACCATTTGATTCACAACTGTAAGCATTTAATACAAATGTAGAATTTGAGCTCTCAGATCCTGAGACATGTCAAGTAAATGAACCTGCAATTTTATGTTTAAACAGAGGTGGCAGTAGAGAGGCAGACATGACAGATTGCAGCTTTAAATAGAGCAACTTAAGAAACGCAGCAGCATGAAAATATCCAGGCGAGTGCAAAGCAGAGATAAGTCTGTATGTTTACTGTAGACGGGACTCATGGACAGGTCTTCATTAGGAGGTGGGATCAGCATGAGGGAATTGAAATGCAAGAATCTTGGTGGGTGAATAATTAAATGTCGTTTCTCAGTGAAATGAAATATGGTGTTTGGATTCATACCCAAAAATTGTACAAATACACAGTTTAATTTCTAAAGGGCTGCCGTCTGAATGCTAACGCCTGAAGATCAGCGCGTTCGCCGCGTGGCTCTAATTGACTTTCCCACCTGACAGAGCGCGGCGGTCCACACCAACCGCACTTGGACCTCCCACCGAGGCGTTACGTGGGACAGGCATAATGATGGCGTCTCATCGGCCTGTAGAGGATGGTGGAGGTGGTTTCTGTCAGAAGTGTAATTTAATTCCATCTCTTTGAATTTCCATTAGCACAGAGCTTTAGATCAGCTGTGAGTCCTCTCTGCTCCTATTTGTCCTTATGTAATACATTTTCATGCTCATTATCGCTCAAGAGAAAGCGAGTCATTTCAATAGGGATCTGTGGCTCTCTGTGAGAGTGTGGGTGTTGCGATGAGGGGTGGCAGGTAATTGTTAGTCCTCTCTGTTCTCAGGTTCTGATGTCCACAGAGGCGAGTGTGAAGAGGGCCTCTGTTTTTGTTTTTAATTTTTGTCGTGGCTGTTTGACAGCGATGGTTCGTCGTGCGCATCACTTTGTTTATAAAAGCAGAAAGGAAAGTGGGGACCGGGATTGCTCATGAATATTAATGAAATTCTGTACAAATAATGCAACAAGATTATTGATAAGTTGTGTGTGATCAAGTCTTTGGTAGAGTATTCGCAGATTTTTTAAGTACAAATACCATATCAACAGTACATCTTTACAACTATTTCTAATAATCGTTAAGTTGCTGTTTGCTTCTGTTATAAAGAGAAATATTATTTGGAGAATCAATTGTTCTTGTCAGTGGACATAAATGCATGAATCAGTTACTGCATGTCAGGCGTGATTCGATGTTCCTGTTGCGAGTTTTAGCTCCATGGGCTGATATGCAGTCTAATAATTACTAATTTAATAAACTAAATTACAGCTGCAGGTCAGTGAATGTATGGCAGGAGTGGAGACGTGTGTATTTGTCACTTGAATGAATGAAAGCGATAGATCGGAGCACTCGTCTGATTGGATGTGTGTCTGCAACCTTTAACAACCGCAATGAACACTCAGCAAAACATAAAGAATGATGCATTCCACTGCCTGATCATAACACAATCAAAATGACAAAAAGTGAAAACAGCCTCAATAGTGTGCATCTTTTGTGCTCTGTTTTATCTGCAGGATGTTTTGAAGTTTGTTTTTCATTTCAAGCGTTCCACAGAATGATAGCAAAAGGAAAAACCTGTGGCTCTGAATAACAGAAGGAGTTTATATACAATAGACAGGGGAAAAGACAGCTACACATCTTGTCCTTCAGGAAGGAAAAATGACAGTGTGCCAAACTGTAGCGCCGGCCTTTGCATTAGCTTATTGCTGTGGTCATCTGTCGCTTCCCATGAACGATCATGCAATGCCGGAACAGCAATTTATTTAATGTCTCGGGACATTAATTGTATCACTTCTACTTTTTGGCTGCATCAATTTGCATGACAAATGCCCCTGGAGGGCTTGTTTTATAATAGAGTAATGTGATTATAATCCTTGTTGAGCATAATTTGCTATGACTTTATGTTTGCTTTTGCCTCAGAGTTTGCACAGAAAGTATGAAGTTAATTGAATGTGGTTGCAGACTTTGTGTACAACGTAGTTGTCTTATATTTACTCCGAATTTTCTCCTTGTGTCCTATTGTGACAATCAGTATTTAGTTTAGAATGTCTTTTAAATCCTAATTCGGTTCCTTACCCTGAAATGAATTTAAAGTGACACGACAACAAGGATTCAAAATTGTAATGTGATTTTATAAAGAGGTAAATTGGAATGAAATTCAAAGACATGATATAACAGCTGTAGATATACTTCAAAATAATAATTTTCAGTTTAAATCTCTCATAGACAACATTTGGGTATTCTGAGAAACATTTAATGACGCTAATCAGTGATTTAGGAATAGTTATTAACATTTTTAAGTTTATAGAAATGATTTGTATATACTGTATTTGATTATATAATGTTACAGATGATACTGAAAGCACATTTCATTTTCATAACGCTTTAGTTTCCTCAAAAAGCATCAAAATCAAACATGAATCTGTCTGCTTGTTGGGGACGATCCTTTCAAGCATGAATAATGTTTCATTTATATTTGTTGACGCTTTATGTCTTTTTGCTTTTTCCTGCAGAGATTCTGAGGGCCGTAAACTCTGTAAAAAAGTCAAAGTAGACCCCAGCTCAAAAAGCAAAGGGGTGGAAGTTCTGCATTACAAGTAAGAACAGTCACTGTTTTCTGGGATCGATATAAACGCCTGTTGAAGGTCTTATTGGATTATTACTGAAGAGTTGCAGCCCCAGACATTCATCTTGTATTATGTTGCTTTCAGAGACGGGACCTTCCACACTGAATACAACAGACCCGCCACATTTAAGGTAATTTCACACACAATTACAATTCGATGAAGTCTTCTGTCAAAACGGACAGAATCTACTGCATCAATGCGTCTGTTAGATGTGTAGATTGTGGATCTGCGTTTATAGCAATTAGATGGTATTTTGTGCCTTTCTTTAACACGTACTGTCATCTGCCATCAACAACACGATTAAAAAGAGTTACGCTGCAGCAAATGGTGCAGCTGTCCTCAGACAAACGTCCTTCGTTTTGTTGACCTCAGATGCTCCAGCGTTGAGTATTGATATTTATTTGATAATATCAAATAAAACTTTGATGTATTGGTGATGATACTGCAGGATGTGGTGAACTGTACAGCCACTTGTGTCAAAAAACATAATGAATGTATGAACTACTAAAGCTAACTCGAATCAATTTAAAAACTGAAAATTGTTGTGTTCTGTGAATTAAGAAGTACACTTATGAAATACATTTTTTATCATAATATCTGTTGTAGCTGCTTAACATTCACACGGCTGTTTCTTCAAAGCACTCCACCACAGAGTCAGAGGTTCATAAGCAGACGAAGCGCTCGATTCTCACACCTATTTCATTCTCTGCGTGCCCTTCAGCTCAATTACAGTGAATGTGACGAGGCGTTGATGAATGACTCTGAATGAGAGAGACTGTAACGTGAATATATGTTAAAAATGAATGAGCCGAGCTCTGTGGGATCATCAGTCACTGATGGAGATGTTCACTGGTTTCACTGGTGTGGAAGGAATGGAGTGTAGAGTCTTATTAACACACCTGCTGCTTACATATTGCGCTTTATTTCCCTCAAGTATATCAAAAAACTTTAAAGCCTACACCATTAACCTTTAAAGTCACAAGAGTGCTTAATTTCTTATTTCCAGGATGAACAGACTAGTAGATAAATGATTTTTTTAATTTTAGTATCGACTAAAGTAGGAGTACATTTGACATCCTTTATATAGTGATATAATTAGATCTGCACCTCTGTTCTCACAAAGACTCGTAATTCATTTGAAATAAATGTTGTAGTGACTTTGTCTCTTTGGAAAGTTGAGCTCATTTTTTGAGGGGGAAAAGTAAACTCTTGTGTTTTTAAACTTAAACTTGTTCATCTGTCCTCTCGCTTCTAGTCCATGGTGGCTTTTTTAAAAGACCCTGCTGGTGCCCCCCTGTGGGAGGAGAACCCCGAGGCTAAAGATGTCGCTCACATCGAGACGGAGAAGGTAGGAATCACTCCTCAAATCTCCCTGCAGCCGAGATCAGCTTTCTCTTTGAGTGTTTATCAGGTGTGGGAACTTAACGCAGAACAAAAGGCTGTAGCTGAGCCATCCGCTGCAGAAGAACCGGCCCATTCTTCTGTCTTTAGAGGATAAAACTGTCTGCTGGATGGCATATTGAGCAACGGATGTTCTCGTAAATGCACTCTTATTAAAGCTGCAATCCATCCATTCAACTTTGGGGTTAAGAAGGAACAAAACTCTGTTTTGGAAGTACATGACAGATCATTGTTCATCACAATCTCCTTACCTTTCCCCATTCCCTTAATAATGATTTATTTAATATGAGCTGTCAGGTCCGATTCCCGTGAAATGTCAGCTTGGCTTCATTTTGACATTGGAAATTCCTAATGTATCCTGTCGTTTTATGTTTCTAACAAAAATGGCAGCATAAAGGCAAATGTTACAAACTGCAAATTTAAGTTTGGGACCATTTGCTTAAGAAGCAAGGTTGAATCTCATTAAAGCTCTGAAGAACTCTGGTTCTGCTCAAACCATCTTTAAAGCTGAAACCTTTAGCCTCTCTATCGCCATCTGTGTTTAAAACATAAAATTGCAGGTCACTCTTACAAACCATCATATGTTGAAATTAAATGATGCCAAACCAACATTTCCCAGAAAATCTGACCCGGTAGCTCATATTATAAATCATAATCATTTGTTTTCATGAGTTTTGATCACTGATCTATTAGTCGCTCAATGAATGATTTTGTTTATTTTTAACCAAAAAGTTACAGATTGCAGTTTTAAGAGGCTCATTGATTTCCAATTGTTTTTCTTTTTGTTTTAAAGAATATTGTGATTTAAAATGTGTCAGTCGCCAGAATTGTTTTATCAGGGTGTGTAACGTAGTAATGAAGCAATAAACAACGCTAATGAAACAGGCCGGTGAATCTATGACTTTTAACTGCAGTAAGAGATGCTTGAGAGTTTTGAGATCTTGTGACTGTCTTCAACAGGTTCTGTTTTGGTATTTAACTCTGTGCTTTTGGCCTGCAGGACTTCCGGAAGCTTCTAAAGAGAGAAGAACGGCCGATTCTCATGATGTTTTACGCCCCATGTGAGTCATCTCTGCAGCCCGGCCAGCAATCCTCAGCCGCTGCACACTTTATATGATGCAAACCGCACGCAATCGTACATAACCTGCCATGTAACGCTCACATTATGTTGTTGATTCAATTCTTTGGATGAAAGTTCTGGCTGTAAATGGGTTTTGTGCGGTATGGGTTTGAGCATGTGAATCAGTTTTATGTGTGAATGAAGTCAAAGAATGAAGAAAATCTTTAATATCTGTTGGTGTGACTTGAGCAAGAATTACGGATCCAAATATTTCTCCTCAACCGTAGATTGAGGTAAGATTTCTGTCATGGTTCCTTGTAACACTCAGAGGAGCCCAACAATTCAGTTTGACAGTTACCCGTCCCACAGACGAGAAATCAGATGAAATCATGGTTAGTTGTTGCTGTGTCTTTGGCATTAAAACTTTGTGTGTAATGTGACGCATCTCTCCTGCAGGGTGTGGCGTGTGCAAACGGATGCAGCCCATTTTTCAGCAAGCAGCCACTGAGACGAAAGGAAAATTTGTAAGTTCTGTGTTTGTGGGCTGTGTAATATTTCATAAGAAATTTGGGGGGAACAATCGACCAGCAAGTATGTGAGGTGAAACATACTGTACGATTATATGTCACAGTTTTAAATAACTGAAGCTGCAAACTGTGAATCCGCCATCTGTAAGTTAAATCTGCAGAAATCTGGTAAAAAAGTTTTTTTACCAAGCTTTTAATAATTTATAATTTCATCTGTTGGGTCTGAATTCTTGGTAAATGTCAGTTTGGCTTCATTTGACTCAAGCACATGTAAAGTAACCTGCAATTTTATGTTTTACACAGAGATGGCGACAGAAAGGCAAAAGTTTGCAGCTTTAAACGCAAAGAATCATGTCATTACAGAATCGAGAGTCACGTTCCTGCGGATTTTCACCTGCAGTGTCACAGCCACTAGCTTTTAAATGTGTCACTTCCTCATTTTACGCCAGACTATATCTCAACAAAAGGTTTTCATTGTAACTGATACACTTGTTGAGTGAACAGGTGGGATGTTTTGCAAAACTATTGATGTCCCTTTTTGACAGAACATTTACTTTCCCTCATTAGAGCGAGAGGCAATTTTGTCTAAAAGCACTTTTGCTGATTTCATAGTACAGTTATTGGATGTACTTCCTGCTGTTGAAGAGCGTGGTCAAGTATGGATTTTATGCCAGCTCGGCTCAGTGTCTCTATCTACGCTGCTGGAAGACCCACAATGCACTTCACTACATATTTTTTATCTTGCTGTTTAATTTTTTTTCATTCATTCTTCCACCCTTCTCACATCTCAGTGTTCGCAGAAGCACACGCACACACATCCGTGCTTAAATTAGAGCTCATTGTCTAAACTGAATTTGAATGCCTGTATAAACCCTACTGTGAATTTCAAAGCAGGCGTGATGTCAACGCTGAGGCCTGGAACAGTCGTCACGTCGCTGAGGCCGCGTAAAGTTCCTTCCTTTTATCTTCTGGTAAACTAGAAACTTTATGGTGTAAAGAAACTATCGATCGGTATTAAAATCACACCATACCACTGGACACGATATTTAAGCAGCAGCATCTTTTTCTCTAACCTCAGACGGATGAGTGCGCATTACCAGGAGCTAGTAAATAAATAACTCGTTTAGAGATTTGCATAATGAATTGGTGGCTTGCTGGTTTGGACGTGACGTGAGTAGATTTGCTGCCTCCTGCGTTTCTGAGTGTCCGCGTACGTGTGGGTAGAAGCTGATAGCGTTGCAGAAACATTGATGGATTTGGGCGGTAATCGCCGGTCAGCAGAGTTCGTCTGCGCATTTTTCATTGTCCTGACGGATGCGATTGAAGCGCCTGAGAGGATTTGTGACTTACTCACGGCTAATGTGAGTTTATTTCAGAATACATCATGAAACACGGCCCATCATATCTGCCGTTTGTTTAAAATAAGGGCATATGCTATATCGTTTCATCTTAGCAATGTGATGCACTGTGGCAACTGATGAAATTCCATCTCGGTTTGACACGTTTTAGCATGAGGTAAATCGAGTCTGTAGTAGGTAAATTTTCTTGGAAAATGGAAGTGAGTTGAAATTGTTTTCGGGGTGGAAACAGCACATCAGGTCAAGCTTCGCAATATTAGCAGAGCGCTGAACGCCGCGTCTCACTTCACCGCGTGCCACACTCCCTTCATTCCCACCGACAAGCTTTCTGTTTATGCTTTGATGCGGTCATTCATCTTCATTTTCTGATGTTTGTGGTTGTAGAGAGATTGTTTGTTCCACATGTGATCCGTTCCTCTGTGCAGGTGCTAGCAGGCATGAACGTCCATCCAGCCGAGTTTGACGGACTGAAGCAAGAGTTTGACATCAAGGGCTACCCGACCTTCTGCTACTTTGAGTGAGTCTCACTGCATCGTTTACAAACTAGGTCCCCATTTGAAGAATTGTATAAAATGGGCTAGATAAGCTGCTGAATTAGACATAAGAAGTTCTACTGCACGATAAGATCATCATGCCCTGAAACTGGATCTCTTAAAGAAGAAATTGGCCAAAAAGTATGTAGTAATAGAGGTCTCATTGTAAAAGTAGGAGGTCACATGTGAAGTCTCCGCTGTTACCCTATTAAAAGAAAATGTAACATTTACAGAAAATTACATACTTGTTCTTTTTTAATTTAAGCATGTATGACGCATTTCATTTGAAGGAGACTTAGAATTTGTACAACATTCCAATTAAAAGTCTTCGGCTTAAGCTCATTCACATCCAATACCTTCTTATAAAAGATTTTTTTTCAGAACAGCTTGTGATTTTCCTTGAACTGTTCACCAGTCCTGTTTTGAAGGGCCAAAACTCAAAATAGTTTAAATTTGGTGCCAAACAAAAACGAATAATGAAAACTTTTTTTACCCTTATTGGCTAATTGAAAAATGGAGCGGCATGTTCCAACTTTGTGCTTCAAGGGATCACAGGAAACTTTATACATCCAGTTCATTTGGACGTCATATTTAAAACTATAGTATAATAGAGTCATTTGAGGTAAAAGCAGCTTTAAAAAGCAAGAATTCTGGTTTTAAGTGGCAACTCTGTTTGCTGAAGGGTTTTCCGCATTATTTATGTATTTTGTTTTTGGGGTTAAGTCACCACAGTGCTTGTGGGTTCCAGCCGATTAGTGACAGTTATAAATGGCCATCCAGTGCCAATGCTTCAGCGTCGCTCTCATGTGTTGCTGATTACGTTCAGTCACGAAACAAGATAGAGGCTTGAATGAAGTTTTGTTCATACACAGCTTAGTTAAATTCAGAGCATTTCTGTATACGTTTGTGATCTCGCTCGCTCGCGGTTCTATGGATTAGTAAAAGAACACAAAGGCAGCAAGCCAAGGTCTTTGATTATGCTAAGAGCCCAAGGCCCAAAGCTTAATTAGCTCTGAGTCAACCACTCATTTAAAATGTTTATCTTGGACAACGAGAGGCGAGCTTGGATGTTACTTGTAATTGTGTGCTTTGGTGTGTCAGTACAAATAACCTGAGCTGTCTGGTGCAATTTGTGTTGAGAAAATAAGTGTTAATAAACACTGGCGTCTCCCATTTACCATCCTTTTTTCCAAAAAAAGGAAGGATTTTTAAAAATCAATTCTAAAAGCTTTAAACAAACCTGCTGTTGTTTTGAAAACTTCTAGAGTTTTTGTTCTCGTTTGTAAAGCAGTGCAGAGAGAAAAGAAAATGTGGGTATGTATGGAGCCAGAATTAAACCTGTATCGCCCACATAAGCGTCACAGCTCAACATAGCCACATGACCCATTTTTACAAACAAAATTAGTGTCCTTCTAAAATCATGTCTTAGCAGAAGACATGATTCAAGCCTGTGAGGGGGCTTGTTGTACAGTTGTTTGTTTGCACAAGATGAGGTTTTTTGTGTTGGATTGCATTGTTGCAAACAGTCTGTGATGAATTGATCCTGACTTTTGTCTTATTTCTGCTTCTTTTTTATAGGAAGGGAAAGTTTTTGCATCACTACGAGAATTATGGAGCTACTGCCAAAGACATCGCTGACTGGCTAAAGAAGTAAATAAACCCTCTAAATTCAAATGGATTTGATTGGCTGTCAATGTATTTAGTTCAAAATAAAAATTCCAATAATATTGTTCTGTATCATTATATTTGTGGTGTAAACTGTGCCGTTCTTTTACATTTAGAATGATTTTCAGACCTTTATTGTCCTGTAGTGTGAACGCCCCATTAACCACACAACAACAGGGAGTCCATTGGGAAGTTGTACGTTTGGTTTGTGTAAAAAGCAAACCAAAATAGTTGCAGTATTCAATGCATTAAAGGTTGCACCAACGCTTGCATTTATTCTGTTACCATATATGTCCATAAAGAGAGTTAACAGCAGGTGTGGATCAACAGGAAGATGGGTAAATGATGACAGAATCTTTATTTTTAGTGGAAGAATTCCTGTAAGGGCTGTAAAGAATCTTTATTTGTTAAAGAGGTGTGACAGGCTGGATTCCTGCCACACGCTCTCAGTCAGTGAGTACATTTTCCAGGGAGTATTTTCCAGAAACTGTGGAGGGAAGATCTCGTGTAATACTGGACGTAAAAACTCCTCCATGGCTCCTAACAGAGTTGTGATGAGGCTTTAAACTCTCTTCTGCCTCTTACTTCAAACATTCAGGCAGATATATTGAAAGAAACCGGCTAGCACTTCGACATCACATTTGATTTGGGCTGTGCATGAAACGCCACATGTAATTTATTGAATGTTATGAATGTTATGATCACGCAGGGTTAATATAAAATGAAATTGCTTTTTATTTCCATCGCTGTATATCAAAGGTCAGGAAAAGAGCAACAATTGATTGTTGTTTAGACAAGATGAAAATTACATTTGACAGTCTTATGCTTTCAAAGCCCTGTGATGTTTCTGGCAATGTTTGTATTGATAAAGTTTAGAAGGATGCATTGACATCAATCAGTTCATTTTGGATTATAACATTATTACTCACTGGTCTGTCATGACCAAACTTTTGACCATTGGCAGAAACATTTGTGCCAGGGTGTCGCCTTCAACTACGTCTCTATTCACAAAATATATCACAAGTTAGGCTGAATTGCCAGTGATGGTCTCTGGCAAAGATTCTCCTGGCAGATCTTTAATCCAATGCCTCACTTTTAGGAGACAGCCCCATGTCTCCTTGTACTCTAGAGAAAATGGCTGGGCTGTTGCTGTATGGGCACAGAGCCTGTTGAGAGACAGATGTGAATACACACATTTGTCTCTGGTTCAGAAAAGCTCCCATCATTCATACGGGCGTTCCTCACCAGATGCAGTGAGCTGAAACCAATGGTAAGATGTACACCAGCAGCATCCAACATGGAGATTAGGTGTCCTGCATTAGACATTCTGAGAGCTTTGAGTTGTATATACTTAAAGTTCACAGGCTTTGTTACAAAACTTCCACATCAGTGACATCATGACTAATCAGGAAATGTGTTTTCTTCAGCCCTCAGCCTCCACAGCCCAAAACTCCAGAGGTGCCTTGGTCAGAGTCCGACTCGGCGGTCTTCCACCTGACGGACGAGACCTTTGACACGTTCCTGGAGGAACATCCGTCAGCCTTGGTCATGTTCTACGCTCCTTGTGAGTAGATCAGCAACATGGCTGCTGCTCTTCCTTTCTAGCAATTTTATCTTTTTTTGTAAAATCACTAAATATTAACCATCCAGGTATCAGTTGTCTTCCACTGATAATCACCACGAATATCAACCAAGTAAACAATGTTCTCCAAGTGTTAAAACTAGTAAACGATCAGTTGACAAGCAACAGAACAAAGAGTGCTAAACGATTTTCCATGTTTTACTGTAGAGGCTGATTATCAAGCTAGTAGCATTTTCTGTATTTATGTTCTTTTATTTATTATTGTCGTTTGATTAATATTAGCAACACAATGGACAGTAGCAGGTCCATTAGGCTTTGTTTGCTCTGCTGGGCCCAATGCCCAGAATCAGGATTTTTGACTTTTTTTTTTTTTGCTCTGTTTACATTCGCTTTAGTCCTAAATAATTGTGTGTACATGAGTACATCACCATAACGTTTTGATCAGTGAGTGCATGTCACGGTTCACATACATACCACATTAATCTTACTTTAGTAATTTAACTTTTTTGTTTACTTTCATTTAAGACTGATAGTAGTGAAATATTTCTGACTCTGACAATTTGCCATAAATCAGGGTTATTGTATCTCAGTTACGAATGGTCTAACTGTGTTGTTTGCTGTAGTGAGGTTTAACTGTGTTGTTTGCTGTAGTGAGGTTTAACTGTGTTGTTTGCTGTAGTGAGGTTTA
>JBAJNP010011327.1:0-14949 GCA_036877545.1 Yasuhikotakia modesta
GTGTGTGTGTGTGTGTGTGTGTGAGAGAGAGAGAGGCCTGACAGGTCAGTAATTGAAATAGTATGAAACGAATATGGTCATTACTGTGATCGCAATGTTAATACATAACATACAAACTAAATGTGATGCATCCACTAAGATAAGTCCAGCTATAATAGAGGCACAAATGTGACGGATACACGTTTATTCTGCAGCGAACACACCACAACAATCACAGAGACGATGAAACAGGAAGGTTAGGAAAGGACAGCAGCTTCAAACAACAGAAGCTGAGCTGAGATTATTAAAGAAATAATTCACCCAAAGATGAATCCTGTCATTATTAACTCACCTTGTTTTGCTCCAACCCCAACAGCTGCTATTTTTCCATGAAATACAAAAAATATTCTGTAAAATCTTTACATGGAGTAGATGAGTAAATTGTTACGGTTGACTTACAGTTCACTTCCTGGTTGAAATGTTACCTCTGACGTTCATTTTTTTATAAACTTTTGACCTGTGACTTCAGACATTCTGACCCAGCTGTGGAGCAAGTCAGTGAGGTCACAGATTTCCTGCTCTTTTTCCACACTTTGCAGAACCCTGACATGAATGACAAAAGGTTTAAAGAGGATCTGCCTTGTGCCTCATTCTCTCTCTCTGAATTTCAAGGCTTTGTAGAATGACTGCGTGTGGAGCTATTTATGCTCCACAATGGTGGAGCGTCACAGTATCGGAACGAAACGTTCTCAAACGACCTTCGACTTGCATTGCGTCTGATTTGTGTGCATAGAAACACTTGTTGTGATCGTCAGAACATTTGCTGTGCATAAAACGCTGATCGTGACCTTTTAGTGTACTGATGTGGAGCTACTTTTATCTTTATCTATTTAGTTGCATTACCTGACTGTATGACTGACATACTACACAACAGCAAACAAACACTAATGGCACATATTGCATGTTTCAGAGATATTGCAGCAGTGACCTTAGCTGGGAATGCTGGGATTGTGGGGAGTTGTTGCCCGAGTTGATTTAGACGTGGAGATGCAACAGCCCAGCTGTCACAGACTTCCTGCTGTTATAACGTCCCACCCAACCCCACCTGCATCAATAAACTAAGAGGTTTCGGCTCTATCTTCTAGCTCAAACAGCTGCAGGACAGAATAACGTATGCAGAAAACGTAGGTCTCCTTAAAACAGAAAATCCACTAGAGTTTTGGATTGCCTACTTGTTACCTGACTGCAGTGCACTTAACATGCTACAATAATCCCATATCGTGGAAAGCTGCTTTGAACCACTGTGTGTGTGTGTTAATGGTATCTCTTTATCAGAAACATGGATCTAGGATTGAGTTTTATTCTGTTTTACATTTGTCCTACTTAATGTATTTGTCCGCCCCTCCTCCCCCAGTTTAGGGATCGTTGAATAGCCGGTGTAATGATGTGTTTGAGTATGTGGGGGACGGACACGATTGAGTCTCCATGGCTTTCCCACGCAAACTACGCTCTCTGTGAAACGTCTCTGTTTCGGGCCGTTGAACCAATTCAGTTTCTTAAGATGCCCTTACAAAAATTAACCATGGTTTACTACAGTAAAAAAAACAGTAACCATTTTTTTGGTGCAAAGTTTTTTTTTTCATTTATTTAGCCACAGTTTTACCACAAATACTATGATAAAACCATGGTTGCTGTAGCAAAATCATGGCTAATTTAGGGTTACCGTAGTTTAACTATAGTAACTGTGGTATTTTTGGTGTAAAATGTAGTACAGCTATGGTTCATTTCTGTAATGGTTGGTTTTGCCTTCAGAATTCATTCAGTCGAGATTCAAAATTGGAAGAAAGTTGCCATAGTGAGTCTAAGGAGGGGTTAAAAATTCAATCTGTTGGTTTGCAATCATTGTATTCATTCAGTCCCAGTAAATCTGCACTGAATCTCAAAGGTGTGCCCACAGCAATCATCTCCAGCATTAGTTTGGAAATAGAGTGTCTTCTCCCACGGATGCTGGCGTTTTCCAATATGGATGCCATTATATTTCTAGCCCCTGTTGGTCTGCTTTTGTGAAGGTAATCAATGCCATTCAAAAATGAGAATCCCTTTGTTTTTCTCTAGTCTGGTGAAGATTGCTTTCCTTGTGGGTTTCTACATCGGTTTGGTTCCTGCAGCAGAAATACAGAAGGTTGATGGACTTTCTGTAGCTTACTGTTAAATCTGTGAGGAAAATCTCCTTTATCTTCATTCATCTGGAGATTTTCTCTAAGAACTCGGGGTGGAGACATGATAATGGGATAAAAACACACCCCATATTTTCTAAAAGCTCTGAAAAGTTCTTTGACTCAAAATGTGCCAAATGCAATTTAACCGTGTCATGCTGGTATCATCCATAGTTTAGGTCCCAACCCTTCAGGAGAAGGTCTAGATGAAAGATCTCAGTCATGAGCAGATACGAGTCCAGTGAAGCTCATCTGAACTGGAACCTCTGCTGGCCTCCATCACCTGTAGAAGCTCAAAGGGTTGGAACGTAACGAACAGGATTGGAGCGAAAGGCGTAAATCATGGGCCAAATCCTCTGGATTTGAGTGCTTAGCATCAGCTCAGAGCTGTACAGCAGGCTAACATTTCACTGTCCCAAATCCCCACCGGGAGACTGTTGCATTAACACTGCAGCGCGGAATGGGTGGAAAATGTTCCAAATTAAATCCAAATTCAACCAAATACTGTAAACCAATTATAATAGATTCTATTACACTATTTCTATTATTGTCTATTATTATTCAATATTATTCTTATTCTTTATGTGTTCCAATATTATATTATTCTGTTTTATCCTGTTTATTAACATTTATGAACAGTGTTTACATAATAGTTAGTTTCCCTTTTTAAATGTTTTATCTTTTATCTAGAAATGTAAAACTAATTTAAAGCACTCATGCAAAGTCACAGACTCTTGGTATTGGTAAACTATTAGAAATTGATAATGTTGAATAGTAATTGAGTTTTATAGTGTAATTTGAGATTAATTGCATTAATATGGGGTCTGTATAGGAGTGTGTACAACTTGCAGTGAGAGTTTATGGATGTGATCTCGTGTAGCTTCGTTCTTAAGTGTGTTTGGTGTGTTGTACAGGTTTTAAGAATGACACACTTGACTTCTTGGCACTTGAAGAATTAGTTTGCAGAAGGAGAGAGAGAAAGATGAATAGCTTTACAGGAGAAGTTGTGTGGAAAACCCTTGAAAGATTTGAAGAGGAAGAATTTTTGAGTTTGTATTATGCTAATTGTTACCTGCAGGCACAAACACACACATTTTGAGTATTACTTGTATTACTTGAATTTTTGTGCATAGACACATTTCTGAATCTGACAGAAATTTAGTGTGAGGACCTTTTATTGTATGTGCATGCTAGCCTTGTCTCTCATACACATTTATTAAAAATGAGCATTTAGCATGTTTTGCTGCCATTTTATTGGCTACAGTGGGTTTGTCAAAGCAGTTCTGATCTGTCTCTGTGAAACCCTGTTGTGTGGTTTGGCCGGGTTATTAGACAACCCCAGTCTCCCAGTGGGCTCATGTGTAAATGCCACTCTAATAGGAAATTAAACCTTTATCTGAGGCCTCGTCATACGTCTATGATGTCATCCGAGGCCATTTTTAGAAGTGGCTGAGGAATTGTGGAAATGGCAAACACAGAAATTCAGACGGCCAGGCTAAATTAAAAGCTGCATTGAAGTGCCCAGGGAAAGAAAATCCTGTTTTTCACTGTAATTGAGCATCGCTGTTTCAAGGTTCCTTCCTTTCATTCAGTAGTCGGTGAAAAATCTCCCATCGTGTTTATATAGATGTCAGAAATAGATTCGTGGGTTATTGTGCTCGTCAGCACTGAATATATACATACATCATTGATTTGTGAAGCTAGGCTGTCGGTTGTCATAACTGAATACATCAAACTGAGTGACCATTCTGTCTCTCTTCAAAATGATTGTCCCTCTCAGAAAAATGGTGCAATAATGTGGCTGAAATTGAGAAGTTTGGGAAGCCATAAATTTCAACACGGAAGTTGATAATTTGTCATAAAGAGGCATATTTATGCAAATGTGAAATCTGTGACCCGCCCTTGACAAAGAATTCATGGTGTGAATAAATCTACAATTGAAAAATGCAGTTATTTTTGTGCTCTGTGTAACTCCATAAACGCATTTCTGTTAGCAATTCTGTGGCCCAACAGTTTGCAATGGCCCCTTCATGCCCTGTTTATGTTTGACTAAACATTTTATCTAATTTAAATTGTGCTTTTATTTCCATTATTAAGACACTATAACCGGGTCCATTTAACACATTGTACCATGTTTAAATCTATTTCACAGATTGGCTTCTAAAATAAACACAGACAATAAGTAAAACGTTCCCACAGCAGCCATCTAACAAACTGGCTAGTTAGCGTTGCGTTAGTTCCAGCGAAAGATCTACGCAGGAAGTGGTTTAAAAGTTGGACCAAACAAAGCGATACTGCCAAGGTTTGGCTTGTTTCAATTTGTTAACATATAAAACTGATGTGAACAGTGTCTGCCAATGACACCAGAGCTCATTGCAAACAGAAGGGTCCAGATGTCTCCACGTAGGGGGATTTGAATGTGTGCAACAAACACGGCAAACACCCAGATGTTGTTTGTCCGATGGCACACGGTTTTTCCATCACCAGTAAAACAACACAAGGACTTAAGTGGCCCTAAGGACCCCCCCACACACACTTATACACTTCACACAAACAGAGAGACAGAAGATGAGAGAGATACGTCTCACTCACCAGTTCTTTGTTGTAAGAATGTTTATGTAACATTTAACATCCAGTTTTTTAGAAGTTGTTTTAACATTATTGCTTAAAAGAATTAGAAGGTTTTTTTAAACATGCTGGTTTTTAAACTACTTAAGAATATTTTTTTTGATGTACATTATATGTATCATTAAAACAGGATCTGCAAACATTACTGCAAGAACGTTTTTGATAACTTTTGGAAAACATTAGCCAGAGATCCCTGTTAGCTTGTCTGATGTATTAAACACAGGCTGATACAGTATGTGAACATTGTTTATTTTCCCTTGTATAATTAAAGGGTCGTTTCTGTTAAAGTTATTACATTTGTAAATTGAAGGGTTTCATTGTGTTTGTCGTTTTCTGTGCAAGAGGCTTTTATTGTGTGTGTGTTTTTTGAGAACAGTGTGTTCTTAGCAGTGCAGTAGTGAATTGTTTGTTAGCCTGTGTGCCTGTGTGTTCATACTTATTTTCCTAGTCATTTTTCTTCTCCAGCAGCAGCAATTATGTCTTTATTTTGTTCTGGCCATTGAATTTGTCTGCTGTCATTTGTGATTATGGATTTCCATTCCAATCTGCTGCTTTGCCTGTACTTTACCTTGAGCGTAGATTACTTTTGAGACATCATAGACTCTTCCTGTCTGTTCTCATGCCCTGAATCTTCTGTCTCGGTCTTTACAAAGACGTTCACCTCTCTCTCTAGTTCACTATATATGAAATTCTTCTTTATTTTGGGCTGCTGAAAGCAGGACAACCTATTGAATAAAAATGGTTCAGGACAAGATGGTTTTCTGATATCCTAGCCAGATCAGTCAGCTTACAAAAATTTGCATTTAACAGGTTTAAACACAAAGCTGGTTTGACAAAGCTGGGTTCAGATGGTTTAGTTGGTCTCTCAGCCTAACAGAGCTGGGTTCAGATGGTTTAAGTGGTTTTAATATTTTGAGCAGGCTGGAAAAGGACCAGCCTAAGACTAGCAAGCCTGCTAGCTGCTTTTCAACTAAACCTTATTCATCTAATTTGTGTGCTGTGCATATTCAGACTGCTGAGAGACATTGAATGAATTACCACTTCAATCCTTGTGTTCAACCATTTACATTACAGGGAGCTGAATAATTCAAGTGCCTGACTTCATTAGCAGAAGACTGAAAGAATTTGTCTGTCTTTCAGTGCATTGTTTTCATATTTGTTACGTTTTGTTGCACACAGACTTCAGAAAGTCTGCTAAAGCAGTAGCAAACAAGCAATTAGTGTTTAGCTTTCAAAAAAAACAGGTGTGCTATTCTCAAAGCCACTGTGGAAAACAAACGCCCCATTGCCTGATGGGTATTCTCTGTCTGGCTAATGTGAAGCAGCTCGTTTCTGCGGTTTGTCTGGGATTCTGTAGGGTGTGTGAAGAGGGTCTGTTCCTGAAACGGCCGCCCTGTAAGAATTTGGTGGAATGTGGAGGCGTGCTGATCATCTTCATGTGTGGACCTTCATGCATGTTTCATTCCTCAACCTCTTCGTTGTCGTGTTTTCCCTCTGAGGAAACGTTCTCCCGCATTTAAATGAGGAACGTTACGTTCCATAAGGCTGGAGTGTCACGGGTGCAGTCAGATGTAGAGAATAAATCACACATGAAGCCACATAAAGGGCATAAATTTGGAAAAAGACACGTTGGTAATTGAACAGCATGTTTGGATTCTGATTGGCTGTCAGGTGGGAGACAGGTGCGGAAACTCCAGTCAGGTCTTCTTTGTGACCTTTCATGCCAGATTCAGAGCATAATTACATGTAAAGGGCAAGAAGAGAGATGTAATAAACAGAGACGTCTTTCTGCCGCCCTTTTCTGTCTAATGATGTGGTGTTGCACGTTTCAGGCTTTTACAACTTTTAGCATCAAATATTCGCCTCAAATTTAGTGGCTTTAAGTTAATGTGAGTTGAAGTTTATTGTGAGGTTGTTAAATATGTTTGGTTGTTAAAATTGTAGCTCTTATAGACAACGCTTATTAACATGATGGCAAAACATAACTCATTCTAATTCAGATGTAATATTTTACGTCTAAGGTTTTTCTTTAGACGTAATTATTTGCCACCTAAATCTGTTACGTTCTGCTCCCTCTGTGAAGTTACAGAACCTCTGTAGCTAGTTTTCAGTTTGTTAAACTGTTCGTGTTTAAAAGCTTTCTGGTCTGCCCTACTTGACATGGTTATCTAATGTGTGGGCCTGAAAACACGAATGGATTTTCCAAACGTTTGTTAACATTTCGTTGTGATTATTTGAGGGTGAAAACTATTAACTGGACCACGATGACCTTTCATGTACGTTTGTCTGTTTTTGACTGCAGGAGACATTAAAATGACTCCTGGTGATGATGAGGCCAAACACACACAACCGAAAGACGTCTCACCAAAACCAGAGCCATGCAGTTTAGCTGGCGGTGAATAAGTGGATTGCTTAACATGAAGCCTGAATGGTTTAAAAGCACACACACACCCACAGAAACCATCTCACCCCCTCACACAAATGTGAATTTATGCAGATGTATGTGGTTTTCATAAATTGAAGAACTGGATGTGCATTTTCTGTGGGCTTTGAGGACATGAGACTCTTGCTAGCAACGTGCTAGCAACCCCTTCATGGGCAATTCATTGAAGCCCCTCACGCTAGTCATTATCTTTACAGCTCTCAGTGTCTGTGAGATTTATACGCAGCCATCCGGTGATTCAGACCAACAGTTGTCACCACTATATCACAGAGAAGGAGGAGAATATAAACCTATTTCAGATGAGGTTTTATGTTCATGTTAATTGAGATTAGAATTGGAGCAGAGATAGAAACGAATCGTACAGCTAGATTCTTTTGTACTGCTGGATATTTCTAAAATCCAATGTGATTTACAAATGAACAATGGATTTATATTAAAGAGGTTAAAAACAAGAAGATCAATGAATCCATACATTAAATTACTGTTAAGCCTGTTCTGCACTGAAAGCGATTTTCAAAGTTAGATTTCTTTGATAAAAACGTTTAATCTCTGGCTGATTTCAGTCCATGTCTGGAAAGCTGGAGTAAAAATGGAGAGATGAAAGTTTGTAATAATAGACACGCATGCGTAAGGCGATGAGGGCTTTTATGTTGTTGTTATTTTAATTATGATTACATACAAACCAGTATTATCATAACAACCGTTGATCCATCTGAAGTGCCCTCATTTAACAAAGCTGAAATCTTGAGGTAATCTGGATTACGTCCTTGTGTTGAAAACATGCAGACTTGATATTTATTAGCATCCTTCTTGGGCGTACACACTTATCTCAAGTGGCTTTTTTGCTCATCTTAGGGTCATCAAAGTGGCTTAAGATTGTTCCCTCCCCAATCGAAGTGGCTTAAGCGTGTTCCCTCAAGTGTCTCATAAATGAGTGTATGTATGAGTACTTGGTAATATGGAGTAACAGGAAGCTGTCATATGGCTGTGGCAAACTGTGATGTCTGCATAATTAAAACCCCTGGCCATACAAACACGTGGCCCCTCCACACACATAATTATGTCTAATTAAGGCCCTTTTGCTTTTTTCATGGTAATTTTCATAAACACACAATATAATTTGCAAATGCACCCACTAACCCCACTAAACAGTACCCTGTGTGGTACACACACTTAGCATTGGAGACCTTCTGACAGGAACCTATGGCAGATACTGCACAAGCCTCTGACATCAGAGCTGCAGTCAGAACATGTCAAAAGGTGGTTTCCTTCTGCTGGCCCTGTTTACGCATCACTTCCTGTTTTATTGCTCTGTTGTGTTCAAGGGCACCGAAGCTGAGAGTCTGTGTGTGAGGAGCTGCGCTGTGGTTTTGTCAGAAAGGTTTTGTGTAGCTTTGGTGCTGTGAAGCAGGACGAGTGGGGAAAATTAATGCTGTTGCTCTGTGTTCATATTTGCTTGAGGCACAAAAATACACACACACACACACACACACACACACAGATATACAGACTTGTGTAATTTAGCTGACTATTTAAGGAGTTGTTGTCCTTTTGTTATTGGTGTTCAGTGTGTGTGTGTGTGTGTGTGTGTGTGTGTGTGTGTGTGTGTGTGAGAGAGAGAGAGAGAGAGAGAGAGAGGAGGAGGAGGAGTGTGTAGTTTTGTTATTGGTGCAGCTGATTAATAGCTGGTCTAACATTTGTCTGTAATCAAGGAGTAATACTGCTGACCTTTAAATGAAACTGACAGCTCTGAATCCCATAAGAACAGACAGACAGACACACACACACTCCCACACACACTTACATTTATTGTATGGCTCATTATTAGATTTTCATGTAGAGGGTGTTCAAAAGAATTCAGGCCTCTGATGTCTCTTTCTTTTGCATTTTTCCACGTCCTGTCACCCTTTGCCTCTTTATTAATGTTTACAAACAGCGTAAACACATGACTGAAAGAGAGAGAGGTTTTGTGAAGTTCTTTGTGAGTGTCTTTGATGTCGGTCTCTCTCCAGCATGGCTCTTTAAATTAGCATTTATTCCCTGTTTCCCTCAGACCCGTCTAATGCATTCATGCTGTCACTGTTATTGTTGTGTTATTTTGGGGTGTGTATCGGCACAGTGACTGGTTCTCTCCCCTCAGCATGCAGTCGTTTATTATCCTGAACTGACTATTTGCTCATTCTCTTTTATCTTTTTTTCCTCACTGAATTTCACGTTCCACACGGTGGCTTTGTTCTAAAATTGAGTGAGCAGGCTTGTTGTCTGTTGTCTCCTTATACGGCAGCAACACTAATGGAACCCTTATAAGTGACTAATGTAGGGCGTTGTTTGTGCCCAGGAGATCTGACTCACAGTTAATTATGATATTTATATCTTAGCCTGTTTCCACTGATCAGGCTAGTTTAAGAAAAAAACTCATTGACAACCTGAAAATCAGCCTGGCCAGAGTTTAAACCAGTGATTTGTGTTGTACTGTAACTATAGGATGTAAAACTTCTGCTGTTTAAATGGCATCTCACCAGGTTTTGGAGCAGAGCTGGTTTTATGTGTAGAATTGTCACAGTAAACGCATTCAGTGGTTTCACGGCGGTACATTAATCAGAACCACCTGTATTTATCATTACCTGTAAATCTGCAGCATTAACACACCGCAGACGACCTCTGTACTAACCGCTAGAAGCCGTGACCGCGGTCCTAATCTAAAACTCTTTCTGAATGACTTTTGCTATCTTTTGCTTTCCGGAAGTTTCCCAGGATAATTTTGTGACTTGCTAGGCTAGGTCATGTTCCTGTCAGGCTTTAGCTGATGTGAGCTGAAGGTCTTGCTGAGATAGTTTGCTGTGCAGACCACGTTTCCCCCTACAAGGGTAGTGTGCATTAAAAAGCTAGTCTGCATGATTGACAGATTAGTTTTGATGGTCATCGATTAGAGTTCTGTGGCTTGGCGGCCATATTTATCTGATTTTCTGGTAATCTGTTGATCAAAGCTGATAACAGCGGCTGCTCCATCCATCCCAATTACGTGTTAATGAGTTCCCTCATGTTTGATTGACAAAATAACCAAGTTCAGTCACTTTATTATTATTATTTGATAGCTCATTAAGTGCGGAGGATATATTTGAGGTAGTAAATAATTTTGATAGAACCACTTGTGTGCCACGCAAATAATTCTAATACATTTATATAGTTTTTCATCCAAGCATCTGTTTGTCCCTGCAGAGAGCCACAGTACCCAGACAGAGAGCATGTGGTTTATCTTTCAATATACGCCTGGTGTATTTTTGTTATGGTTCGAAACTCTCCACACAGACTCTTCCTGTGGCTCTTCTTCCGCTGCAGTTTCCAGTCTCTTTGTTGTATGTTGGTGCATCTCTTCATCATGATCTTGCAGGCATGTCTGCGTTCTCTCAATGACTAATGAGGGCTGAGAGGAAAGGCTGCGGCTTCCACTGTGAAATAACAGACCACAATTGATCAGACCTGCTCCTCTTGGCCTGAGGAACAGCAGAAGGCCAGGAGGACTGTTTGCATCCGCCTGCTGAAGGAAAGTGTGGAGGTGGAGAACAAAACCGTGAGAGCGTGAATATGAGGGGAACGTTAGTGAATGATGAAGCGATTTCCTGGAGACACGGAATAGAAAAAGGGATAGAAAACTTGTTTTGGAAAACAGAAGGTGAGACAGTCAGTCGGTGTGAAGGCCATTTATATGAAGCTGAAACACCTTGGATGTGGTCTGAGTTAAAAGATCTCAAAATGAAATAATTATCTGTGCGTCCGACTGCGGTGTGAACAGTAGGGTGGGACGGTGTTTATGTTGTTCTGCAATTACAGTAGAGCGTAGCTTCAGTCAGGAGAGCAGAGGGAGTTTAAGCGTGTTTATAGCTCTTTTGCTCTCTTGAGGGAAGAGTTCTCCACCCACTTAAATTTCCCATGGTGCACCTGCTGCAGGCTGGCTGTGGACTATCAAAGCAGCGTGAGGTTTGGGGACCGTTCAGTGTTGGGTTTGTGTTTCACGCTCATTTTCGAGGGCTGTTGAGAAAACCATCTTCAGTTAAATGAGAACATTAAGGCTCCCTTATTAAACAGAATGCAGGTTATAAAAGCGCCATAATCATCCTTATTTATTTTTAGTTTTTTTTAAATAATGAAATTATTTTAAATTCTGATTTAGTTTAATGCTTATTTGTCCTCAGGCTGTGTTTGACACCTTCACATTAGTTCTTAAAGGCCTTTTTTCAACAACCAAAGTTGATTTTTTATATGATTTTTAACATCTTATGGTTTTTCCAACCAGATCTGTTTTATATTTCTGTATCCTTGGCTACAGTAAATGCTGTGGTATTGCGTTTGTTAGCACTGACATAGACTCGTTTGTTTGTTTGTTTGTTTATGTCTGATTCCTTGTTTATGTCATAAATGCCTAAATGTAAATGATTCCACAGTGACCCGATAAAGTTAAACATTATTTTAAATAATAAGCATGTGTCTGGAGTGACAGAGAGATTGTTGGTTATTCATTTAGCCTGTGATTTATGTTACAGCGGGATGACAGATGGACCAAACGCTTGATTTTCAGTACAGACGCGGTTTAGATTATGAACACACAGTGTTAAAGGTTTGCAGTCGCTTGCCTGGATAAGGCTTGTGACAAATGGCACATTCAGACCCTAAAGACATTAACAGTAATGGCCTTATTCATTGCAAACTATTGCAATTACAAAGGCCTACAGGCTCTCTCCCTCTTTCTCTCTCTCTCCCTCTTTCTCTCTCTCTCTCTCTGCTGCTACTAACCAGTCATTTATCCTTTAAGCCAAATTGCATCAGTTACTTGTGTGACGTCACGTACAGTGGCAGACCACTCTGTTTGTCATAAACAAATCTAATCTCTCTCTCTCTCTCTCACTCCACTTGAATACAAAATATCGCTGTAAAATGGCAGTGCATGGCGCTAATTCCAAACTGCATCGTTGTGCTATTCAATGACATTGTAAGCTTGTTATTCAAAAGATATAAACAAAAGTGAGCAAACAAACTCTTTCATGGAAATCTTTTAGCCTTTCTAAGTTTTAAGTTTTAAATCTTCCACTAGCTAACAATGGCAATACTTTTTTTTACAACATTTATTTGCCTGTTTGTAAATATGCAAACACAAATTCTATTGTTGCTTGTTTGATTATGTTAGTTCATTTGGGCATGAATTCATGTTAACAGATTCAATTTCGATTTTAACATTGACTAAATGTTAATTTCTTATGCAAATTAATGTCGTTGACTAATATTAATAAGCTCAACGTTTTTGTAAAATGTTACCAGGCATTTTATTTGCCCTAACAGCATTGCTATATTGTCCATGCTGTAATGTTGACATTTAAAACAATACAAATAGCAAATGCTTGGGTGTTCTAAATAGCAACCTAGCACCCTTTAAAGTGCTCACTTCAAGTGCTCTGCCCTTCACAATGAGCAGGGCACAGTGATGCATACAAATACAATTCACCCGAATGTGATGCAGATTACCCATAAGCCTCCACTGACCCAGAATGCACTCTGGTTTGTGAGCGAAATTGGCAGCACAAACAGTTCCAGTCTTTATATTAAAACATCTGCAGGTGCTTTAGCTGCCTGGCTGGACCCTAATGAAGCCCCAACACTGAGATTTCTCCTCTCGTTTCTCGTTTTTTCTCTCTTTTACCTCCTTACCATCACCAGCTATTCATGTCTTCATCTGCTTGTACCTGTGAAGTCTGTGAAATGGGTTCGAATGGCTGTTTGTCTGAAGTATGTGACCCTGAGGCCTGATGATTTGTGGAATTAATGAACTCTGCAGATAACAATGTGTGAATGTGTGAAGTTTGTCAAGCATGTTTGTGATGAAATATATTCAAGCCTTTTTGCTGGTATGGCAACCGCTGTGGTGACGTGAGGCTGTCTAGTTTGTCGGTGTGAAACCACACCTTGTAGGTTGACTTGTTTTTTTACAGGTAAACGCAAGCACAAAGATAAACTGATGCTAAAAAAGTTTGTTGGCTGAAAAAGGGTGCAATGTGTTTGAATTCATCTGTCACGCTTGAACAATGAACAATCAAAAAGTTGGCATTTTTTATTTGCTCTTTATTATGATCTGTCTGGGTTATTTCTGCATCAGTTGGTCAGTTGGCCTGACCTTTCTTACTGTTTAATCTCCTAACTGTAGCATAAACTAGAACACACTGTTTGCAGATCTTAAAGTCTTCCTGATCGTGAGGTTGTGACACTGTGACATCAGAGGAACATGCTGAACCCTCAGAAACGTTCCTCAATGTTTATTTGTTCCCAAAATAATTTCCCAGAAGTCTCTGTGTTTTGGTCCCCTTGAGATGTTTTCCTAGTATTTTTTTTTCTGATTTTAAGCAGGAAGAGCGTTATAAGAACATGTTTCTGTGAGTTTCATTCACCATATGTGGCTTTAACCTCCTGTTGTGCAAAACAGATGCAAGATAGTGACTTTTCCTACAAACTATCAGTAACATGTAAATGGATCCATTTAACTGTAATTATTGTTGCTAATTTGTTTTAGGCCATTATCAGCTGCTGCGAGTTTTGTTGTTCGCATTTGTCGTCACTGAACGTGAAATGCGTTTAAAAAGGCGCATTTGCATTCTGCTGACCGGTAACATCTGTAACTCCATCTGTACTGTTAGAAACACGATTTCAGCTGAGGAATGATGCAACTGCGTCCGTCATGTGTCGTCTGGCTGCTGCGTTTGTCTCTTGTTAGCAAAGACGTTCCCGGCTCTTGTTCCCGGCTCTTGTTAGCAAAGACGGATAATGTGTAAGACTAATGTAGCAGAAATCTACTGCATGCATGAATGTAACCGCTGAAACAAATGAGATCAGTTGCTACGTTGCACGGGCGATTTTATAAAATATTAATTTGATTACTTTTACTGACAAGGTGTGGAGACATGCTGTTTTTTAAAAAGACTAAATATAGGGAGATGACTGTAAAAGTCGCACCACACTGAGGTGCAGAAACGTTGATGAATTTATAATTAAACGTTATTTGTGAAACTGGTCGTGTCTCAGGATGTAGAGGGGCATTAAAATCTTCCTCCTGTGAGGATGTTGTGAGAAATTTGATTATTGTTGCAGCTTCTCTGGCCCTGAAATGAAATGTAGAAAGTTTGAAGCATGAAAACGTTGATGACTGAAGTTCATTTAACCTCTAAACGCTGATTCTACTGTGTCTGCTGTAGCAATGAAACACTCAACACTTCATAATGAACGCTGACTAACTTTGCTATTATAATAATAACTGTTGTGATGCCTAAACGTTGCAAAATGTACATTATACTTATTGAATTATGTTGTAATTTAAATGAGTTATAGTGGTGATATATGCTCTCCATTAGCTCTCATTTATGTTGTTTTTCTTATAAAAAAGAAACACAATAATTCAGTGTTGAGAAATAAAATCTGTATCTAATGAATTGGATTATATTGATCTTAATTTCTAGTGGTCGTGTCTTTGGATGGTTTGTGTAAGACCTGATCTCACCTCCCCAGAGAAGAGAGATGTTCTCATCACAGTTCTTCTAATCCAACGTCTGACGGTTTTGTACAAATCAATTAGGACTGAGTCAATGTCATTTAATGTCATTTCCCATTCAGACAGCATTCAAGTGAATTGGCTGAAAAACTCAT
>JBAJNP010011328.1:0-14948 GCA_036877545.1 Yasuhikotakia modesta
CAGCCCAGTCCAGAACAAACTTCTGCACAGAGACTGTTTTTCCAATGCCAGCGACTCCCTTTGTCAGCACAGTTCTAATGGGTTTGTCTTTTGCAGATGAAGGTTTGAAGATGTTGTTGCATTTGATTGGTTTGTCCTCTGTTGCTGCTCTCCTGGATTGTTTCTCAATCTGTCTCACCTCATGTTCATTACTGATCTCTCCACTCTCACTCTCTGTGATGTAGAGCTCTGTGTAGATCTCATTCAGGATTGTTGGGTTTCTCTGCTGTGATGTGTCCTCACACAAACACTCACACTTTTCAATTAGATTTGATCTCAATGTGTTTAAAGCTTTAGCATGATTACAGTCATAGCTGCAAAATTACAAAATAAAACAATTTCACAAAAAGTCAATGCATAAAACAAAAAGATGGATTTATGAAATGTGTAAATTATTTATAATGTTTGACTATTATGTAGCTCCTAAATCTTATGATTCACCTGAAACCATGACACATGCTTTCATTAAAGTCTTGTGGTTGTTTCTCAGATGTCTCAGAGCTGACAGGTTCTGTGGCGTCTGTTCTGACTTGATAGATTGACCTGCAACCATCCAAAGCAACGTACAATGCATTTAAATATACTTTTTATTTGTAGTCTATTTGTGTTCCCTAGTAACTAAACCCACAACCTTTGCACTGCTAACACAGTGCCCTACCCGTTGAGCTACATAAACACATATTTATGTTATACAGCGCTGTGTTTAATATATCATAATACAAATGTGTCCAACTATAATTATAACATTAATGTTATACCTGAGAGCAGAGCATGTATCTTCACTCTTTAATTCATATGGCAGAACCATAGACTGGTTACTCTTCAGAGACACACAGCTGAACTCTGGATCTGATCTCTTCTCCTGACCTGAAGAATCTCCTGTGGATGTTTCATCCATGATGGAGCTTCAGAGATGAAGCTGATCTCCACAACTAACACTGAATGGACATTCAAACACAAAACAAAGTGAACATACCGCCTTAATAATCTAGAGTAATGAATGCTGAGTCTTGAAGAAACAGTGATTTTCATTTTCTAGAAGAATAAGACCATCACAGGAAATGTTCTCAGAATGTTAACTAACATACTGTAATGTTTTTATAGTTTTATATAAAATTGTCATTTTTAAAACCTTGTTACTTGATATCTGATGAAAGGATATAAGCTTCGGATGTATTTATTTGAATGGTAAATAAAAACATGTTGGATTAACTAAACACTTACATACGAAATCAGAACTTAAAACATTCACTCATACAATTCATCCTGATACAACAATCCACTCAAATCTGCTCAATGTTTTAAAGTACTTACACGTTTTCTCTGTGTTAATATTTCATGTGTCTCTTTCACGACAGAGCAGAAACACTTTCAGTATAACTAAACTTAAACACAGTTTGCAAGTCCTGTCCAGCTGGTTTCTCTGGATAAGCCACATCAAGAATCGTTTTGACATGATTTTGTCAAACATACCACATAACACAAGCAATGAACCAGCATGTGTGATAAATCAGATATGAAACAGTGAAACACACACAAGCTTTGTTTTATTTTAAGGAAATAAATCTGCAATGATTCAATTGCAAGGATGCAATTGATCAAGAAAGTACAAAATACGTTTCACTTTCTGTTTGTTTGGTTTTTAGAAAATAGCATTTGTAAATGTCAACGTTTGCAGGTTGATGTATGAGGTGTTTTGCATGAGATGTTTAACTATTTACAGTCATGCGCAGAACCTGTAAAAGTACAAATGACTTTTACTTTCTTTTCCAAGCAGAACTACAGGAAATGGCCACTATGAACGTACGTACGTCACCACAGTTTGCGGTCTACGTCGCCACCCAGCGATGACGTGATTATAGCAGGTAGACAATGTTAAATAAATGTGTTTCTTTCAAACAAAAACATCTTTTCATGTAAAGTTTTTAGATAAAGATGTTAAGTTTCATCACGTCGTATTATTGTGCGAACATTAACAAACAACAAATCTAACTTTTATTAACTTATTTTCTCAAGGAAAAGTAACAATATTTACATAGTTTCTAAATAGGTTCAGTCGAGCACCTACAAAAAGAGCAGTTTATATTATTGTCTGGATTTATTTTTATGATAAACTGCAGCTAGGAATAAACTTAAACGGTTTTTTTTGTTGTTGTCTTATAATAATAGTTTAAAATAATAATAATTGTTGTTTCGAGTCTTATAATAAGACTCTTATTTTGAAATAAACACCCGGAAGTACTTCACGTGGAGAACATGCCGTACACACTTCAGCACAAATTATTTGACCACGGATCCCTAAATGGATATAATTAACTTCACATAATTTTTAATGTTTCGTAAGTTACTTATTTTTTTATCGTATCTGTGACTTGAGATCTTATGACGTTATTACGCGATGAACTTCTAATATTGTTAAACAATATATATTGTCCAATATTGTTCTTGTCACATTGTTTGTCGATAACTTGATGTTACTTGAATCGTTCTTCTCAAAACATTTACAGAACATATATATTATATATATAAACCTGATGACATTCACTTGTTAGTATATAAATATTTCATTTGAATGTACAGTTATATATGTATAACATTATTCTCTATATGTTGCGTAAAGGTGTTCGTCTCAGATCACGATGGGTAAAAAGAAAGGAAAAGACAGCAGCCCTGATACATCAGGTACATGCGTGACTCTTTACAGCATTTGCAGGGTTTTATAATGATTGTTATTATTATTACACATATGATTTACTCTGGTGCTTTATAAGGCGTTTCCTGCAGTCACATCCGTAAAGCGATAGATCGCAGTTTATTGAAGAAAGTCGCTTTAAATGAAGGCTGGCAGCTGTGTCAGGACTGTGATGCCGGCACCTCCAGCGACGTTCACGCGGAGGCTCCAGCCGTGTGGATGTGCCTGAAATGCGGCCACAGGGTGAGCGCCACGTTCACCAAAATAATGCATTTCACAGCTGCAGTATGTAACTTTCTGCGTTAAAATTAATATCACAAAGTTATGGCAAGTACATAAAACGTGTGTATTAATGGTTTATGTTTTGTACTGCTTGGTTTTGCTGGAGACATAAGTTTGACTTGTGATTAAACACAAGTTCCTACATAGACAGTGTTTTTTTTTTAGTGCATCGCTTTTATCCAGCCCTGCATAAATGAAATGTTTGTGGTGGTCTTTGTCAGGGTTGTGGAAGATCCTCTGAGCATCAGCACGCGATCAAACACTATGAGACCCCTCGATCGGAGCCTCACAGCCTGGTGCTGAGTCTGGATGTTTGGAGCGTGTGGTACGTGTCAGTTCTTCAGTGTCAGGGTTTGTGTATTCAAACATCTCATCCTCTGATCTGATGCACACAAAGGTGTTACACATGTGACGAGGAGGTCCAGTATTCCAGCACGGGGCAGCTGGCACAGCTCATCACAAACATAAAAAAACAAGTTCTGTCAGAGCCCGGCAGAAAAACCTCAAACCAAAGTAGGCGGCACTTTTATTATTAACTTTTTAAATACTTTATATTTGTATTTTTGAATAATAAGGATGTTTGTTTAGTGTGTAATACAGGTTTGCATGTTATTTTTCATACAATATAATTACGTTTAATATCAAATTGTTTAAGTTTTGCTTGATGCGCTAGTTTGTTTAAATGCACTTATTCTGCAGAAGCTAAACAGGAAGTGAGTGCAGTAGAGATTTCTGCTAAGCAGACACTGGACCAAGACAAGGAGCAAAAGGAGAACCACAAAAGCGACGTAACGACAGCCCCAAAAAAACGTGATGACAGCCCCAAAAAACTAAAAGCAGGGGGGCTGTCAGGGGCGGTATCTGTCAGGGGCCTCAGTAATTTGGGTAACACGTGTTTCTTCAACGCAGTCGTGCAGGTAAAGACTCAAACAAGAATCTAACGTTCCAGAACTGTACCAGAAATGTGAGAAAGGTCTACAGAGATCTTCTGATTGTCTTCCTGTTAGAATTTGTCACAGACGATGATTTTAAGACGACTGCTGAAGCAGATCACGGATGAGACGACCAGTCAAACCATCACACTTGATCCCTCCTCGCAGCTGGTACTGGTGCCCTCACGAGACCTCCAGTACATTGACCTCTGATCTTCTCTGTGTGATTCCAAGAACTGTCGTGTTGGTTTCAGGAACCTCTTCAGATCCAGATGGAGAGGCCCGGCTCGCTCACGTTGGCCATGTGTCAGGTGCTCAATGAAATCCAGGAGACTAAGAAAAGTGTTGTGACCCCTAAGGAACTATTTGCTCAAGTGTGTAAAAAGTAAGTACCTGTGCTGTGTTGTGTTTGGTGATGCAATCACAGTGGCACTCGAGTTAAAAGATAAAAATAATTTTCAATTGATGTGATACAGTTGAATCTGTTCTTCACACAAACCGATGTGTGTATATATAAAAACTAAATGTATCATTTAAATGTAGTTACATTTTTGGTGTGTAAATGCTAAAAAATCTGTCAGAGTTGTCTTACAGAGTTTAATGAATGTGTTCATCATGAACACGCAGTAAACACTTTTCATAACAATAAAACAGTGTTCAGTCTTGTTTTAATTTTTCCTTTAAAAATACATACAATAAGAAAAATACTTTTGCCAATTATTATTATTATTGTTACAGTTACAATTATTTTGTAAGGGACTGGCCTGTGGTTTATTTTGAAAGCACCTGTGGTGTTGTTTAGTGGTCTCTGATGTGTGACTTCACAGAGCTGCAAGGTTCAGAGGTTTCCAGCAGCAGGACAGTCAGGAGCTCCTGCGATACCTGCTGGACGGCATGAGAGCAGAAGAAGTTAAAGTACTGTATGATCCTCCGACAGGAAGTGACCTCACAGTTACCTCACACACTCAATCGTAATGCATGATGACCAGATTAAATGTCGATTATCTTAGAAGTTTATCTTTTTATTTTGATCTCGCATTTGACTTAATAATTAGTAAAGCAGGTGAAATTTTCTTAAATGTTTTTAACAATGTTTTATTTTCTGCATTCTTCAGCGAGTCAGTTCAGGAATTCAGGATGCTTTGAAAAACTCTGGCAAATGCTTGGAAGCTGAGCAGACAAAGAAGGTTATGAAAGGTACCTGGTTATCCAACAGTGATTCGTCAGAATAAACAAATGATTTGATTTGACATAACAAATAAGAGTTGAAGGTTTCAAACTCAAAGGCAGAACTGATTCCCACAGCTCTGTATTAAAATGGCTGTTTACCACTAAAATGTTTTGTTAAATAACACTCTGCATCCACTTTAACAGAGTATGAGAAAAATGGTGCCCCCAGGAACTTTGTGGAGCAAGTGTTTGGTGGAGAGCTGAGCAGCACAGTCATGTGTAAGGAATGCAGAACTGTGTCTCTGGTGACCGAGATGTTTCTGGATCTTTCTCTTCCTGTGGCTGATGAGGTAAACCTGAGGCTTGTTTTGTGGCTGACTGACACACTCTTTTACTCTGGAAATATTGAAGGTCAAGCATTGCGTTCTCACTAAACTGTTTGTGTTAAGTTACTAAAAGAACCTTGTGGGGTTTGAATGAATTTGAACATCTCGCTCAGGCCTACAGAAAAAAGAATCTGAAGAAATCGGTGCCCAATCACAGCAGGGTAAGTGAGAAAGTTGATGACACAACTTCTCTGGCCAATGGGATTGAAGACATGCCTACTGGAGCGGGAAGCAAATACCAGCAGAAGAAGGCTAAGAAACAGGCCAAGAAACAAGCCAAGGTGAGGAGAAAAAGTTGTTAATTCAATAAAATCATCTATTTAATCAACTAAGCTCCACCGACTGAGTTATGCTGGTAACCAGAGGTTTATTTATCAAGCTTTGTATTTAATGGAAATACAGCATTTTTGATTCTTGTCCGTAGAATCAGAGACGACAACAGAAACTGGGGAGTAAAGTCACTCTAGATTCACTGACCAATCAGAACGCAGCCAGTAGCACAGATCCAGGGGACGAGCCAATTGAGAGTGACCTAGCTGAGGGGGATACCGATGTGGAAACAGGTGAAAGAACCCAAGATCCTGTCAGCCAATCACCTGACACCAATGCCTCACCGCTCACACCATCCCAGAAAGATGAAGATGATGAGGAACCTGAACAAGAACCTGCTACTTCTGTGAACAACCGCTTCACCGCCTTATCAGAGGACCAGAATTCTGAAGAAAAGTCTATGGAAGAAGATAAAATGGAAGGAGGGGATGAAATTGATGAAAAGGCCAATGCAGTCCAACTATGTTCTGAAGAGGATGGGTTGGTAGAAGATCTAAATACCATGTCTCTAAACGCAACTTCAGGAGAGCATCAGCGTGGGGTAGAGAATGGAGATGATGTCTTGGTAGAGGCTAAAGAATACACCGTAGTTAATCAGGACCCTGAGCTTGCATTTCACACAATGGGCACCAGGGCGGCGCCAGAGAAACAGGAGTGTTCAGTGGAGTCCTGCCTCTATCAGTTCACTGAGGTGGAACATCTCACAGAGAACAACAGGCTGATGTGTGTTACCTGTACAAAACGCCAATCTGGACATCACGCCTCAGAAGGTACAGGGCTTCCCTTAACACTGTTGTACACCCTAGAAACGTACAGTAGATGTTCACACCAGGTTCTGGTCCATTTTTGTCATTGAGTAGAAAACTGAGGGTATGTTTGGCATGTGATGTTTAAACATCTGCAGTTTTTGGACTGTCACGTTGCAGCTAAACAGAACTTGAAGATGTTATTTCTCGTTGTTGTTGCTTCAGGCGGTAAGAAAGGTGTTTACAGAGATGCTCTGAAGCAGATGTTGATCTCCTGTCCTCCTCCAGTGCTCACACTTCACCTGAAGAGATTCCAGCAGGTGAGACACCTGTCGCTGCTTCTCCCGGACATCCTTACAGATAAACATCTGTTAGATCTTTCATAACCAATTTGCTTTTTCTTCCTTCTCAAGGTCTCATACAGTGTTTGTAAAGTTAACCGTCACGTTCAGTTCCCTCAAATCCTGGATCTTGCACCATTCTGCTCTTTAAACTGCAAGGTGAGCAAATGATCTTCTAACATCTACCAGATTTCTCCTCAGTTTAAGTTTAATTGTTTTTTTAACTCCAGGAAAATGTTCCAGGAAAACTACCCATATATGCAAATTATATGTGGACTGCATATATATTTTGTAGCACAACTGGTCTCAGATAAGTTCAGAAACTGGTAATCTGTGTTTTTGTGTTTTAGGGATTGAAGGAGGGTGATACGAAAGTGCTGTATAGTCTTTATGGGATAGTGGAACACAGCGGAACCATGAGGTCCGGGCACTATACAGCTTACGTTAAATCCAGAACAGGCAGCGTTGAGGAGGGAAAAGGGTCGTGGTTCCACATAAGTGACACCAGCGTCCACCCCATTACAGAGGTCAAAGTTCAGAGTGCCCAAGCCTACCTCCTGTTCTACGAGAAGATCTCGTAACCTCCATCAAACGTTCTTATCCAAACAAAGGGCTGCTGGAGTTTTTCCAGCTCCGTCGCTGCTGCCGGGAGAATCCTGTTCTTACACACTGCTAAAGAAATGAAACTTGAATCACAAGCAACGGTTAGTTTTTCTCTCTGCATTTTCAGCTGCTGTTTTTGCCAAACGGTTTTGATTTTACCAAACAAGATCCACAACGAACGTGATGAATTTAAAAATGGATATTAGTAAAAATAACAAGGTAAAAATGGCCGATGGTGTTTTGATGAGGATAAAATGTTTTCTTTATTCACATAGAAATGATTGTGTGATCTGATGAGAGTTTGTGGCGTTTTCCGTTTGCCTCTTACGACAACTGACAGCCTTGTTTGAAATGATCGGTCTGAAATGTTTAAGTAATATTTTAATTTTTATGACAATTAAGCATGTTTACAGCTCATTACTGTAATGCAAAAATATGTATTGCATCCCATCCTGATGTCAGTTAAATTAATTCTACCATAATGTAAATTACTGTACTTTTAAACCTACTTATATACTTTACAGTACAGTGATGGCTGTGGATCTTAACGGTAGTAAAATTTTTCTTTATGCAATTTATATATATTTCTTCAAATTTGAGGTGACATATGACTGACTATGTTAACAGTTTACATGAGGGTCACAATCCTAATTTAGTTAAGATTTTTTTTGTCTGAAATATATACTTTGGTACAATTTTATATTCAAATAAATAATTACCTGTTCTCAATATCGTTGGGTCATCTTTATAAAGTCCCATTTGATTGTTTTAATTTATTTTTGACCTGAATAATGACTGTGGGAAACTTAAACATTGACAACACAAGTGATGCGATTACAGATAACTTTAAAGGTGTTAAGCCCCGCCTCTTAGTAGTGGGCCATTCCATTTGTTCATTCTATGGGGGGGTTTAAGATCACTGGTCACTATGGTAAAAGTAAGCGATATATATTGAAATTAATTAAATAATTTTAACAGGCAGATTTCTTACTAATAAATAGTCTATAAAAATAACCTTTAATTAGGCAAAGTTATCTTTGTCCTCACCAAAAGTGATTTATGGGGCCGACTAACAGTCTGACAGTAATTACATTAAAATTTATTGCTGAAGTGGGTGAATTTGTTAGAAAAGAGGCTCCAGTGACAGTCATTAAAGAAGATAAATCAAGAGATGAAACTGCTCTGATCTGCATTTACAGGAAGCTGTCGGAAAGCTAAAACATCTCAGAGAACTTGTGCCTCAGCTCAACTTCTTCAAAGCCCTGCTTCCAACAATATGAGCTAAAGACTAAGATAACTAGTCAACTAGTGACTAGTGTGTGTGTGTGTGTGTGTGTGTGTGCTTTCACATCAGTCTGAGCTGCAGTGCCGGCCTCCACCCAGCAGGGGCACTACAGGCTGAGAGATCTCTATCACACACCAGGCTAAAGGACAAATGTTGGGTCTAAACTTATACCTTTACCTTAAATTTGTGTCTCTGTCCCAAATGCTGCCATTGGTCACTTACAAGTATACACTTTGGAAGTCATGTAGGATACACAGTTGGGTAATAGACTGCAATGAAGGCTGCATCACTACAGGTTTGTGAAAGTGAATATCAGGGGTGTATAGCAGCAAAAAAGTCGGTCGTGAGCGTCCTTATACATCATCAAAGTGACACACTTGACGGTCTCACAAACTTCTACTGGGGACAAGTCCTTTTTTATCTTAAACTTGTTTGTGGGACATTGTACCATAACTGCAACCCTCATGTGGACATGTAGTTTTGTGGCCCTTGTGTGCACGTCTCCAAAACGTCTTGTAGACTACAAGTACGTTTACAAACGTGTTCCTGAGCGCCGCTGCACTCCATTACCCAACAGTTCATGCAACACTGTCACAACCCTGAGCTGAGGACATCTTGTGTGTCAATGCCACATACTGTATGTGTTCCTCCCTGTACTCTCTGTCTTTATCTCTGGTTTTTGTTCTCTATACTTTTCCTCTGTGCAGTATCAGCAGTTGAGAGTTCATTTGTCTTCCTGTCTGTTTAGCCCTGCAGGCCATCAATACCGCAACACCAACAAAGAGCTGGAGAAATGCCATTATGTAAATAAATAATTAAGACTTTCTGCTGAAAGGAGCTGTGTGTGTGTGTGTGTGTGTGTGTGTGTGAAAGAGAGACAAGCATCTGGAACGAGACGCAATTGAGAAAACAAACTCCACCATAAGACATCATTAATCAATAATAACATGTTACAGTTTTAATGGCATTAACCATCATTAATGCGTTACAAGATATTACTTACAGTTTGCATTTTGTTCTAATCTGCTTTAACAAACTCCATTAATTAAAGATTGAAATCAAGAATTGAAACACTTTAAGCAGCTCAAGTTTTGCGAGCCATTGGGTCATCCCTCTTGTTCTAAAATCCTAAAACTGATGCTGAAACCATGTCATAATTTGGGTCGCTGTCTCCTCCTCTGATCATAGCCTGTGTTGAAATCTCATGATCTCTCCAGAGGATGAAACTTTCTTTTGACTCTCGTTCATGTCTTTGATTTAGTTCCATCGCTTCTCTTCCTTCTGTCTGTTCCGCAGATCACAGAGAACATGGACGAGAACCACAGAGATCTCTGCTCTATATCTGAGGTGAGTCTGAGCCACAGAAATGGAGGAATTAAGCTTGTTTGTAGCACATGAGATTTGCACAGAACCATTGAAATTACAAAAACAGTTAATGTACATTATTAACTCAAATTGCATTGAAACAAAAATTGTTATGAAGACTTCAGGTGCTGTTACGTAATTTACAAACATGGTTTTAAACCCACTTCTATATGAGGTTTGGAACCAAAATATGGAAAAATATGAAACCTATATGAGGTTTGGAACCGAATTTGTTGTCTCTATGTTGTATTTGTTTGTCATTTGAGACACAACGCAGATGTAACGTCACAGAACTTGTTCCGACACAGAACACTTGTGCAGTGTTGTCTGGAACTTAACAAAAACGTCTGAAAAGGCAAAACAGTTTTTAAATAGTTTTGGTTTAAACTCTGCTTCTGTGTGGTTTATGTCTGATTTGAAGGTTTTGCTCTGCTTTCAACATTTATGCCTTTGATCCTGAATTGGAGCCCTGGGCCTCCACAGTAAAGCGCCGAGTGGATCAAGAAATACCTGACATGCGTTGCCAGTGGTTACAAATCCACCAGACGTGTGCACACTAACACCCGCTTACACAATCCAGATTACCTAGATCTTAAATTCTGCAGAATTAATTTCATACATATATGTAAGCAAATAGTGGAAAGAAACTTTATGCACTTAAAAATAAAGACACATTCCTTTCTTACAATACAGTATTTTAATTTTGCACAACAAACAAACAAACAAACAAACAAACAAAGGCAACATAAAAGGAATTACACAGTTTAATAGACTCAGTTAAAAATCAGTTTATATATTTTATTTATAAGTTGTTGTGTTATATTATGTTATGTATATTATATTAAGTTTTCACGTTTTACTATATAATGTAATTTTGGTATATAATTGTAAGACTTCCCTTGAGAAACTTGGTGCCTCTATATAAAGGGGTTTATGTGTGTTTTTGTCTGTCTGCAGTGAGGGGTCACTATCTCACCAGCTGTTTCTGTCTCCCCTCGGTTCTTTTGCTCGTGCCCTTACCGAGAGTGAGAGAGCGCGCGTGCGCGTGCTCGCACCTCGCAGTCTTTGGCCTCCTCCCGTGCGCGAAGCTCCACGGCGCTGCCACGTAATCCCGGTCGAGCCGCCCGTTCGCCGCGGACCCAGAACCTCCGGTTCCCACGACAGCGACCGCGTATTTAAACCGATCATACGAAGCGTCCCACCGGGCGGCTTTGGCGGAACACGGACTGCGGCGGTAAGCAAAAGTGCGTGGAAGTGTCGCCACGCGCGCAGCTCGGGTACGAGCGCACGACGCGCGTCCAGATTTACGGACGCGCAGACGCGCGGATACTTTCAAAGTGCTTCGCATGCAACAGGTTTGGTTTGATGTCGACTGGATAGATTGAAACAACTCGCGGCACGTCAACACGCAACTTTGATCCATTGCAACTTTGATGCAGGAGGAAACTGCGGCTTATGTTGTCATGCGCTGCGCTGCTCGCATGTGTCGTGGCGTGACCTGCGAGTTTCACCGTGAAAAGTTTTTGTGTTGGTCGGTGGTTTGAGTTGAAAGTGTGACGTCACATTCAATACGCCGTATAACTTAAACTTTTATTTGCATGTAGTTTTAACGCGATGAAAAACGTCACACCTAATACTGATATATTAATAAAATCATTAATGCATTGACATTATTAACAATAAATCGTCATGCTGATATAATTTAGATGCTTTTGTGGTGGTTGTGGTTTTGATATGTACATATATTAATAGATACATTTTGTACAGATTTTACTACATCTCAGATATAGGACATATTATTGCACTTTTAACAGTTATAATTTACCCACTGGTACCCCAACAACTCAAATGAACCCAGTGAGATTGTATTGAATGACACACAGCTGAAACGTGGGGCAAATGTAAACACAGTTTGCTTTATGATGAATGTACACATTCAGGTGTCACACATAACACAGTGACCCAAATTACACTAAACGTCTGGGCCTGGTATGTCTGTAAACATTTATACATCTGAAGTCATACAATCTTAACATGCAGGATATAACACCCAGTTCCTGTTTGCCTGGATGTTAATTGTGTCCTAGACTGCTGTTCTGCCTTCATTGTGTGTGTGTGTGTGTGTGTTGCTGGTCTGCAGATTTTCTTCATTGAGGTTTCTTAGTGCTGGCCTTTGCTCAGTTGCCATGGCTACAAGTGAAAAAAGTTACTACAGGTGTAAAGCCACAGATGGAGAAATAGTTCATGTGTTTGGTTATATAATTGCTGCAGGCCCAGCGGTGACTTGCTGTACATTTAAAGATATAGCAAACAACTTACTTTTACTGAAATAAAAAAACGTTGTTTTTTACAGGAAGGGCCGCTTTACCTGTGGGGTCACGCTAACTTGCAGTCATGCGGCAGTTGAAAGGAAAACCCAAGAAGGAGTCATGGAAGGACAAAAAGGAGCGAAAACAAGCCATGCAGGAGGCGAGAGAGCAGGTGACCACCGTGGTCCTGCCCACCCTCGCCGTTCTGGTCCTCCTCATCGTCCTCTTTGTTTATGTGGCGACGCGTCCAGGAGCCATTGAGTAAAACCTCCCCAATCTCCCTTTTTCAGTCATTTCTCTCATTCTTTCCCAAAGCTGAGGTTGTGGATGAATTTGGACGGCGTCAAAAGAATGAATGAATCGATGAAAAACAGACAAAACAGAGATTTCTCATGTATGGAGTGTGTTGAAGGAGTCTTCCATTTTGGTCGCGTCGGAGCGCCTCTCCCAGCCAGTAGCATTCGTTCCTGCTGTCTGCGGGTGCCATGTTGGCTCTAAATACGTTTACAGGGATCCAGTTTCATGCCAAAGCAACTGAAACACAGCAGACTCCAGCGTTGTGACCCCAGATCAGGGCCAGACCTGAAGCCGCTGTGCTCAGATTTACAAAGTCAGTTCAAATGAGAATTTCCCAGTGACTGTAGTATTGCACATGTCTGTAGCATGCATACACACACACACATCAGAAACACGTCTGTTAATGTGTTCCTGTAAACATATCACAAACTTTAAGTTTCACATGAAATAATGACAGATACGAATGTTTTTCAGAATGCATTTTTCTGAATCAGATTTCTTTTTTGATTCTGTGTGTGTTTGTATGCATGTGTGTGTGTGTGTGTGTTAGTAAGCAAATGCACCATGGAGTGCATGTTTATATGACACATCTGTGATCAACAATCCCAAATGTACACGTCTTTTAACATTGTATTCCAGCAGGACTTGGATCTGTGCCTTAACTTTAAATGATGTGCAGTTGTTAAAGTATTAATAAAGAAACAAAAAACATGACCCAGTGGCTGAGAAATCTCAGGCTTCTTGTAAGCTTTGCTTACAAAAGCACAAGACTTCTGTTTATTTGAAGAGGATTTAAACTTTCAGTCTATTTTTAAACTATTTCTGATGCACTTTTATCCATGTTGTTTGGCTGTAAAACCGGCACTCTGAAAAAAAAAAGTCCATAAAAAGAGATATTTAGAGTCTGAATTTGTTGTCGGTCTGTGTTAAGAGCTGTTATGTGTTTTTAATGCGTTCATCTACATCTAATGATTTTATTACAATGTGCTTTAAACTGCACCTTGTGGGATTTGTTTGTATCAAATTACCCGGGCTTATCCAATATTCATGGGTAATTAAATTATGGTGCGTTTTAATGACTTTTGAAACACAAACGCATCCTTCCTGCATGGGAAGCAGAATATATTAAACACCGATAAACTAAATCTGAAGCCAGCACAGAGTCTTCTCAGAACAGACTTACATAAAGACACATTTGAATTGTTGTAAATTCTAGAAAAAGTGCAATATTTCAAGCAGCTTTGAGTTGTACATCATAAACTTCTGTAGTGTCCTCTGATGGTTACCTTTAAAGGTTTAGTTGTTCTCTCACGGCCTTCACGTCACCATCATGTTTAAACAATTAAAACACAGGCTTTACACCCAATTCCACTAGTTTATATAGTTACATTGTATAGTTCTTTCTTTACCTGTTGTTACCCTCTTTTCAAATACTGATTGCAAATATTTGATAGGACAATGTCTTTTTAAACAACATTTTGCTCTATTGTTCCCAAGAGGAGAATTTGAAATGGCTAAAAGTCACAAAACTTTAATTTGGGCATTATTAGGTCTTTAAGTTGTATGATTTATTGAAGGAAATGCATTAAAAACAACCCACACTTGAAACCTACATCATTTTTAAGCAATTTCCTGTACATCAGCCTGTCTGTAATGGAGGGTCGCGGTCCCTTTAAGAGTTATTTCGTCACGAAGGTGGTGACGTTGTCCACATACTCGACATGAGTGGAGGTTGACGTTCACCGTCTCCTGTGATCCCTGGAAATCTAGACCCTGGATCTTTTCCAGCGGGATGTCATCATTATAGGCTGGACTCATCTCGTCGCTGGGGTTGTTTGCTGTTGGTATCCGCTCCGGTGATGGTCACACATCAAGCCGGAGAGAGAAAGAGAGGAGCGGCTGTGATTCCCGCGGTCCCTCGGTAAACACATGGTGCTCGCGTTACTCTGTTCCGCTTATAGTTAGTAAAATATTAACGTGATGCTTTAATTCTGCACCAGTGCACAATATTATTCAATATTTATATAGCATACGATTGTAGGCAAGTACATACTTGTATTATATAGTATGGGTTTTGCGTATATACAGTGTATTACATAATACACTGTATATACTGTAATACTGTTTATATTCCAAACATAAACTAAACAACGTGCATACATGCATAAATA
>JBAJNP010011329.1:0-14947 GCA_036877545.1 Yasuhikotakia modesta
CTTATTTCATCGGACCACCTGATAAAAAACAGGTTAAAACTCCCTTAACATCGGGTACAGCTGTCATCACGCAATCCCACAATGCAAGATCGATAAAATTGAGGTAAACACTATAGTACTGCTGGCTCATCACATTCACTCTCGACCGAGGCCCAAACAGTTTCATTGGCCCTTCCTTTAGCTCAATGGTGGAAAATGTACATGCTCCAGGCAAAGGGAACTGATTCACATTCGATGAACAGATGCATCTTAGAGACTGACCCATCTGAACTCTGAGCTGTGGTCAACGTAATCACTTTTATTCACTTGCAAATTTCTTGCATGTTCTGCCATAACTTTATTCAATATAAAATCATTTTTGTGTTATATGTGAATGATTATGCATGTAAAAGTTAAAAAGCGGCTAGTGTTGGCAGAACAGTCTCGGTGGGGAAAGTTCAATTCTCTTGGGTCGTTGCTGAACCGAGGCTGTTCTTTTAATCATAACTGCAGGATGTGGAACAATCCGCTTCTAAATTTAGCTTTAGACTCTGTTTTGAAGGACAGTCACACACTGGAAAAACAATTCAGGGTTAGAAGTTCTAAAATGTTCCACATTTTATATTGAAAGATGAATCTTTGTTCTCTTTCTGTGCTAAAGTGGTTAATGCATTTAAATGGTAAAAATAAACCAATGGTTTTTATATAATAGACTTCAATACTCAATAAGCAGAAACAATGTTTTGTTTTTGTTTTGTAGCACAGCAAGTAATCATTACAAAACCATAATTACTGTGACTTATGTTACTTTGTCCTTACAGTATATTTATGCAAAGTTGTTTTGTAATGTAAACTGTAGAAAATTAGGTTTTTTTTATCATGTTTTTATTCACTCTGCTGAGCTGATTTGTTTAAACACAGTGATGAATACGCCAAAAAATTCAAAACAATATTGACCCAAATATGTTTTAATTCATTTTAAAGTCAACAGTAAAATTAAGCTAATCCACATTTTCTCTCTATTTTGGTATTTGTATTGTCTATTAAATTCAATATCCTCAACACCACGTTTATAACTTCTAAACGTTCCCTCAGTGCTTTAAAACATTAATCCAATTCATCACCTCTAATCTCCTTTTTGTGGCCGTCTTTATTTTGAGCAAACAGTTTGTGTAGCCGACTTGAAAGTGCAAGAGTCAAAGAAAGCTATAATTAAGGGGGGCGACTGCGGCACCTAATAAGAGATCTAATTAGAAAAATGAATAAGGTGTCGAGCCCCTTTCAAAGACTGTTGGACGGGAAGATTAATCGCTCGCTGGGCTAATTTGATTTGTGACAACGAACAGCATGACCTGGTGAGTTGTTTTAAAGCTGTAATTCTTATGAGCATATGACATTAATAAAACATAACTGCGGTTACACGGGGGGGAAAAGACCCTCCTTAGGCTTTAAAGCTCAAATGGATCATAATTTTCAGCCATTGAAAAGAATAATTTTACTATAAACATTTAGGGGCACTAGGAAACCTCTTTGTATCTTTCCATAGTATAATTATATAGGGGGGTTATATAGGTATGTATAGGTAGGTATGAATGTAATGCAGTGTGTATGTATATATATACAGTATTTTTACTGTATTTTTATCTGATATCTGTTATTTTAAACAGTAATATATACTCTATAAAATAATATATAGAGTGAAAAAGAAAGTGTAAAATATTTAAGCCATTTCAATATATATTGTAACATATAATACAATATTTGTACCAGTTTACAAATATTGAAAGATTTGAGGTTGAGCAATTAAATATAATGGAAACCTCAATTCCAAAAATCACAAAGATGAAAGAATTTTTTGTTCATACTATGGGGCATTTTTTTAATGGACTTTTTTAAATTAGTGAGTGAAACACGTTTACAGTCCACAGGGTCAAACATTCCCATAGTAGCAAAAGAAATCAGTTACAGTCTGACAAAGAACAGTCACTAATCTGAATTCTCCTGTGTGTACTAACAAATGTGCAATAACAAATGCATGTATGAGAAGCTGCCCTGTGGAGAAATCTTAGTGCTCTGTGGAGGTCTGCATAAATGCACATGAGTCAGACTGATAAAATTACAGCCGACATTAATAAACGTGATTAATGTGAACCGTAGATAACTAGACATGTGGGAGGAGCCTTCGGCATCAGCGTGTCTGTGAATCAGGGGCTTTGAAAGCTTATCACGATTCCTCAAACTCATCAAACGCAACCGGTTTTGCCCCAAAATGAGCAACAACTCGGAAGATCATATTCACAAAGTTCATCTGGGTGGAAACATGACATGCATCAACACAGCGGTTTTCATGCAACTCACTGGAAAGCTGATTTTTAATTTAAATTACTCGCTGTGAAGACTGTCGGAGATACCAGACAGTCCGTCTTGGTTAACAAGGACGTACGGCCTTTAAACTCTCATACACTTCAGCCAAACCTACCTCAAAAAGTAAAATTGATTTTCCTTTCTGCTTCTTTAGTCAAGAGTTTAAATGAATAAATATAGCAAATATTACAAAACATAAAACCAACCTGTGTGTACTAATTGTTTTTATAGTAACTGTGACATCAGCTTATAAATATTTAAATAGAAGTTTATGTTTCTGTTTCTTGTCTAAGAACCAATTACCCGACTGTGTTCTCAGCATTGCTTTTGTTACATTAAAAGCTATTAATTATTGACAATGTTGTAATTATCATCGGTTTGTTCCCAGAGTAATTAAAGTGTCACTAATGAATCTGGAGACTTAACTGGTCCCTGTTACTCTCACTAAACACTTTATCTGACACTTCAACGGCTCTATTCATAAACAATATCATTTATCCCAGTTAGCGTTTCCGTCTGAGACTTGCTTGAGCCAGTTTTCTCAATGGTCTGATAATCATTTTTTTTTTGTGGTCTCTGAAAACACACACCAACACACAAGGGTTGATTTTTAGTGTGGAAAGGTCTGGGGTTTGTAAATGTTGTGTCCCTATTGTGTGACATTTTTTGCATTATGGACCTATAGTATTTTATATGTTAAACCAACTTAGTATTTACCAATTTAGCTGGTTGTCATGACTACAAGTCAACTTCCCCAAAGTAAAATAAAACAGCTTTTATTGGCAACCGATACAGTATAACTTAAGTCTTGCTTATCTCAACTTATCTCATGCGAGAAGATGCAGCAGTTAATTTTGGTTCCCTCAATGTATGTTGCTCTGAGGCCCTTAGAGTAATGCTAGATAAGGTGTCTCCAATCCATGTTTTTGGAGGTCCACAGATCTTTAAAGTTTAGCTAATTATGCGCTCACCTCGTCATTTGGGCCCCTTTAAATTGCCCCCACCTTACAACCCAAATCTGATGTCATTAACCATATTGTTTTTATGTTGACCCACCCCCATGTTCCCCTTAACACCCCAGGCCCTGACAGAGCGAAGACTAGCCCTCGCTTGCGTCCCATTACAACTACTGGAGACAGTCAAAGGTCACTACAGGGTGGTAATATACGGTAGTCCACAGATGGAAGGAGACCAGAGCTGTGCTTCTGTCATGTCGGCATCCGGGACTCTCCTCCTGAGGGAGTGAGGGAGATAAAACAAGATAAGAGAGATAGAGAGACAGAGACTCCTTCCCCAATCCTGAGTCAGTAGTAATGAAAGCACACAGGGCCAGAGTGGGAAACATGTGAATCAATGGTGTTCCTACAAATGCCCTTAGGCATCTTGGCATTCACAACAGCAAGCAGGTGGCAGAGTCAGACAAAGTCTGTGTACCTCAAACACACACACACACACACACACACAGCCGTTGGGGGTTGTCAGCTGACCATGTCCATCTAAGCATGAGGAAAAGGAAATGATATATTTCAAATGAGACAACTTGACACATATTTGTTTGGTCAGCGTGTTTCTGTGATTCATTAAAATAATACAAATCAAGTCAAATATGATGGACAAAAAAATCTACATAACTTCTGCATAAAGTTCATAATTTTAATAATACACTATGATAAAGTGTAACAAAGTAATAAATTATAATGTTAAAAATATCACTGTTTCTTCTCACCCCCAAACCATCTCTGAGAAACGATCACATGTTGTGTTGTATTCAGTCTATCAGATGTGCAGTGATGTAAGAGCAGAGAGCGTCCAATCACAGGTCGTCATTCCAGGGCTTTGACACACCTGCCAGTTCAGCATCTTTATCTTGATCACAACCTGCAACCAAACTGAGAGACATTAAACGTGACAGGCCTGCCAACACATCCGAAGATGGAGAAAGATAGAGAGAGATAAAAACACAAAAGAGACACGCACTCTCAAACACACACAAAATACACACAGTCCCCAGAATTAACTCTCTGGAGAAATAAAAACTGGGACAGAAAATGTCATGAACAATTAGTGTGAGACACGTTCACAAGATCAACACAAACATCCATGATAATGAATTGCACTGAGATTAAAACAGCCAGAGAACGAACGAATGAACGAACGAATATTAATACTTTAAGATTCTTGTTTATTCAATATTAATTGTTTCACACTTCACACAGAAGCATGTTCATCTATTGCTTCAAACTCCATGTCATCGTGAAGCTTTTCTCCCACCCGTGAAATCAGACACAATTTGTCAAGCAAACAAGCCATTAATCTTTTAAACGGTTACAAATCCTGTATTCTGGGCATGAATGATGAATTATGTATGATAGATATGAAAAAAACCCGCTAACAACAAACATCTCAACACTTGTTTTGTGCCAGAGAAAACATTTTTCCTGTCAGTTCTTTAGCTTTATATGCAAACGTCGCCATGGGTCATTCGCTAACCGTGGTTTTTAAATCTTAAGACTTTAATTAAGAAAGACAGTAAAACATATTTATATGATTTTTGGGGGGCAAAGTTCTTGAATAGCTTTTTAAAAGACACACCCAAGGCTGTGGGCAACATGTCTTTCATGTCAAATTATATCTTGTTACATCACCTTGCAAAGGTTTTGTCAGATGTTCCTCAGAGAGCATTTTTGTGTCTGTGTGATTTATGAAGTGTTGTTTGCCAGTCTATGTTTATGCTGTGACAGTGAGAAATGTGCTCTCTCTCTGTCCAAGCTGTCTTAAAATCAAGGAACGAAAGGACATAACTTCTGTTTTCCAAAACATAGGTAGCCTCCTACGAAGCAGTTTTTTAAAGCATCATAGTTATGCTGTCTCTCAAGAGAACTTATTCCCAAGTAGACGTTGCATGTATCCCTTGCAAATCAATCCCACAAACCATTGCAACATGCTTGGTGAAAGCATAAGTCTGAGACGTGAGGCACAAGAATGTTGGTTATAAATAAACATTAATTTTCATTTAATATTAAAAAACATCAATAAAAATATATTTCAGTGTAATTAAAAATTGATTCTTTTATAATTGCGTGAGAAACAAAAACTGCAGTTTTGCAGAAAGTTCCAGATCAGTAACTTATAGATTTTCATTCAGTTAGAATGTTTCCCTAAATGGGAGCTGCCTGTGTAGACAACCTAGTGCACTAGATTAAGGAACAAAGCCTAAAGGGAAAAACAGTGAGTTGGATTGAATGCAATGATGCATGTTTACCAACATCATGCATACAGCCTCAAGTATAAACCATTAAGCTTTACCACTGACACACACACACACACACTTTGATCTTCTTACACACAGTATCTGTGTGACAACATCCCCGTCTCCACACGCATACAGATAAAAGCAAAACATCACACATGCTAGATTTAGCATAAAACTCACACACCCAGAGATTTGCATTACATGCACTTACAGGACTGTGTGTCTCCCTCCTTGATTCACCCACAATGCTGTTCTTCAGATCACATGAATGTAAGAAATGTGGCGATATGTGATGCTTCAATCCTATCTGACACACTCAGATAGGATTGGTGCCTGCAGATCCAGAAGCCCGCCTGTGAGAGAGCGAGTGGATGCCCACAGGCGTGTGTGTTATCAGGCTTGGTCACATTGGTGCCTCCCTTGGCACATGTTGGTATCTGAGGAGAAAAAATCAATGCTGTTCCTGGACTCCACATCATCAGTTTGAGGTTGAGGTCAACACAGAAGATCACTGTGGCTAATTGGTTTGGGTTGATAACGGGTTTGGATTATTGTAACACCAAGAAATGAATAAAGAAACTAATGGTTTTAGGGTCACAGGCTGAAACCCTCAATATCTCTCTCACTTTTCACATGGTGTTTTTTTAAATAATACTCTCACAGGCTTAGATTTATGCTTTAAAGAAAGAGGCAGTTTATTTATTTATATGTAATTTAAGCATTAAGGCTGAGACTGTTGTCATTAAATACTTAATGGTGAGTTTTGTAGCATTTTCGCCTTTTACATCTTAGCTGCAATAGGGTATGTTTAGCCACACTGGAACGTTTAACTGACCAATCAGCAAACAGGACTAGAAATCCATAATAATTCAATACAACATGATAAATTATGTATGCACTAGAAAAAATATATATATATTCTATATATAATATATATATATATATATATACTTAAATTATCTGGTCATGTTTGTCCTAATATAAACCTAGATAACTTTTGTGATTATATAGTATGAGCCACTTCAAAATATTCATTTTATACAAACATCTTTATCATTTTAACCGCAGTATCACTTATCTTTGAAACTCATCCCATGTGCGCTTATTGTCTAAATTATACATCTCATAGCATGAGCCTTGAGAAGAATGAATGCTTTCTGATCAATAGTAGCTGTTTATCATGTTCTGTAATTCATTTCAGCTGTCAAACCAAGCGGCACATCACTCTAATTCAAAGACTTGCTGAGATGTCATTTGCTTTTTCATACTTATTTCATTATTACATCGTCTAGTATCCATTAATTATTCAACCTCAGCGTCTTATATCATAGATAATTCATGCTTTGTAGCACTTTAACAAATTGTATTGTGACAGCGATGCCAGTGGAGAATTCACAGACTGGCTGTCATTCAAATTTAGCCCATCAGAATAAGGACAATGTCGCACATGTGATAAACAAATAGAAAGCCGTGTTTACAACTTCTCCCTCACAGCACATGATAATCAATCGTTTAAATCGAGGAACTTTTTCACACAACTGTGAGGAATGTTCTCTCAGGAAATATAAAAATTAAACTCCACAGCCAAGTATATACAGTAATACTTCTGTTTAAGCATTAGGCTTCATTTCTGTTCATTGCATGGAATTCTGGATAAGCGCCACCTGGAAAATGAGCCGGTGCGGTTAAGGGGGCTCATGGGAGGTTGACAGAGTTGAGCACAAACATTCTCTTATGAAATCTGCCTGCAATCTCGCACTCATTGTCTTTGCTCACTTTATGTCTTGTTTTATTTTCACAAGAGTCTGGTTTTAAGATTCATGTTTCCTAAAAGAGCACAACATTGATCCACCAATCGAAGATGAAGGTTGGGAATATGGCCACATGGCTTCTCTCAGGTTGTCTAGAGAGCATCTCAACAATTGTTATGTAAAACTGTGGGCCTACATATAAATGATGTATGTGTAATAGATGTGCATGTTTATTTAAGTGTCAATGCATCTCGGATAGTCATAGTGGCATGTTTCATTATATAACTGCCTCTTTAAACTTTAGTGACCTATCGGTGATTCTCATTTCTTCATTTTCCTTTCCATGAGACAGGCCGATATGCTGTGGCATATCAGTGCCACCAGGGAGTAGTGAAGCAATTGTCTTCCAATATAGTGTTTTGAACCAAAAGTGACAGTGGGTAAGCGTATGTATCTGGATTTTCCTCAGGGAACGGCGCCCTCTAGGGACAAGGGCTGACAGGTACGCAGTCTTCGTTCCATTAAGTGGCTTCCCACCCCCCAGGAGAACATCATTACACACGGAAGCTTTTTACACAGTGGCAATGTATCTGTAAATGAACGTAACCTAGGGAAAACCTTAAGGACATTTTCCATAGTTTTAATGGAGTTTTCATATATAAACCTTGTCTCTGATTTCTGGAATTCCTTAGAAGAGAGGAACATGGGAACAAATGGCATATAATGTAAATGAATCAACAGATATGTTTGTCTTTGAGGGAGATCTGATCTGAAATATGTGCTCAAAATGAAATTCCTGACCTGTGGTTGCAGCAGACATTGTGATCCGAGTCGATGTTGAGATCTGTTCTAGATCTGTTCTAGAAGAAACATATTCAAATTATTTGAACCTTTCTTTAAAAAAAACATAAGCATGAGAAACAGAAGACACTATATACTATATACTGTAAAAGTCTCTTTAATTTCTGTATTTAAAAAAAATGAAAGAGATACAGTATTATTGTATTTTGTCTTTCCTATGTAGACACACAAAGTCATGCATGTCTGCTTTTTGTGCACAGTTCATATGTGCTCTTACAAGATAACAGGATGTTAAGTCTCTGCCCATAGCAACAGTCCTAAACATACGCTTGCACCATCCCAGGAGAGGGCTGGCAGTATCCTGGGCTTCAGTAATGAGAATTTGAGATGCTTCTGGACCCTGTCTCCCAGGGCTCAGCACCAGAATCACAGCGGTTCTGATACATTCATCACAGCTCACAAAACAGACGGCTGGAGTCAGAGGGGGCTTTGAAACCTGGAAGATATCTGGGCAGGCCCAGGGCAAGTCTAGCATACTGGCTGTCTTATAGAGATCCTCATTTAACACTTCACAACCCGTTGGAGCCCAGAGAGAGACATTCAGAGATAAAAAGACAACGGTCTCATCCTGTCTCGCGCGCTCAATCTAACACGTTCTCCTCAGGCAAAGGCAAAGCTCAGCAAAATCAAATAAAGGGACAATTAGAGTTCAGAATTAAAGTTGCGCTGGAGTTAGAGCGAGCAGAGAAAGTCAGAGAGATTAGAAAACCTTAAAGTGATGAATGGTTGAGCTGAATCTATTTCAGACTTTATTACACTGAGGTATTGGGTGGGTAAAATGTCTTTAAACATGATCATAATCTTGGTCAGCAACTGTTACCCTGTTATCTGAACTTGACAGAGTATCTGAGGAGCTTCACAGTTAAACCAGACTTTCAAACCAAGCTTAAACCAAGACAGGCATTTGTTTAAAGATGCACAAAGTACATGTCTGTTAATGTAGCAATATTCAGTTGGTCATGTGATCCCAACATGGCATCCCCATGGTGACCCACCCTCTATACGGTAACATATTAAATTCATTAGACCTCATATTATTGCATATTATTTTAAACAAGTACCTTTTTTTTAGCTGTAAAACTTTGCTACAGTAGGAAAAATACTTGGTGCACCTATATGTGGTTAATTTAAATAAAAACAGCAGTTTTACTAACAGTTTTAATTCATTTGTAAAAAAGCTGTAATTCTTAAAGCAAAATAAAGCAAAAAAACAATGTTTTACTGATAACTAAATCACTTAGAAACTGTTTCTACGCTTGTATTTGTGGTAAAAAAAACTTTGCAAATGTCTCTCTCTTTAATGCCGTCTTACACCAACACTAAACTACTAAAAAAAACTCAACATTTCATCTAGTGCAAAACTTTTAATTTGTTTTTATAATCCTATTCAGCAACTCTTATTAGAACCATGAAAAGACTTTAAGGAAACATTTTTATAGTTATGATGTGACCCAAAAGAACAAATTGTCAATTTGTGGACTCACACTCCACAGCAAATATAAAGTTCACTGTGTTTTGGAAAGTGGATAAACTGTGTTAAACTACTGTGTCAGCATCGCCACACACGTTCTATTAACATACATTTACACGCACAGGCGCACAAGCATCTGAGGAAAGTTTGTCCTTCAGGCCCAATGTGTTACGATTACCTCAGTCTCCTCGTTTGCGCAGTCACACACATACACACAAGAGCGCAGCCACAGCCAATGGCAATCCTAAAAGCCCTTTTCAGCTGACAAATGCAGTCTTTCCCATGAGCGTCTGTAATGTCAAACATCTGAGGTGCGCAGAGCATCGCGCCACAGGTGTATACAGAGATCCTTGTCTGTCCTCGTATCTTCTGACGAAGCAACGCAGTCATCCACACTCTGTGATAAGAACGTCCTTCTATCACATTGACAGAATCCTTCGTAACATCAGAGCTTTAAACAAGAGGGTCTCCATTTTCTTCAGGGGGCTGGTGAAAAGTTCTGGTCCTCTTGGTAGGGCAGCTGTGTTCATGCTATCGTGTGACCTGTGGGAGATAAAGAGAGGCAGATCAAGAAACATTTGATACAATCACTTCAGTGGCAAAGCGTCTGCTTACAGATGTTTGAGACATGAGGTTGTTTTACTAAATGCCTTGTAAATGTAAGGAATTGCTCCCAATCAGTATTTATATCCCAGTATTTATAGTATCTAGACATATCCAGACATAATTACAAATGTAAGATAAATAATTTACATTAATTGAAAGGTTTAGGTCTTTTGGTTTTGAGTAAAACGTTACAAAACTGTATTCGATTTATGCCTAAAACAAACAAACAAACAAATTTGCCAAGAGGGTGGCTATAAACTTTATGATATATTTGTAAAACAAATTTAATCTGTGCAGTTTTTCATAGAAATAAATGCAAGTAAATGTATTTTGTTATCCAGGATGTGCAGCTATTTTCACTGACACAACAAAGTTTTTTTAAATGTGTATCATCTGCGGAGGGCTGTGATAAATCTCAGGGCTAGAGGTATACTAGTCTCACAAATGGATGATATGAGCTGAGCGCTCCAAGATGCTTTAGTGCCGAAAAGGGACACGATACACACCAGGAAACTGTGGGGCTCACCGTGAGGACGGACAACAAACACATAAAGAAAATATATTGAATACAAGAGCGGTAAAGAGAGATGTTAAAAGATAAGCAGGCAGATGGGAAGAGACAGAGAACACAAAATACAAGCACTGGCTCATCCCACAATCTCCTGTGACATATGCCCTGAAGCCCACCGGTAAGTGCTCAATTTTGCTGCTATTAAATTTGGAATTAACGCTCACTGAGGCAGCAGGACACACCCTGTATTATATGCCTCGTTCTACTGGCTTTTATTGTGCCTCGTTCTATTGGCTCTTGGGTGGAGAAGGCGGGGCATCCCCTTGACACTTCAGTCAGCTTAACCAATCAAAAGCTGAATAAATAAGGCCATGACTCATGAATAGCAAATAAAAGACCCAAAGCCGTCATTCATCGTTTTGTCTCCCCCTCTTACCAACTTAATTAGAACTCTTAATTTGAAGGCCTCCGTGGAGCCTGTAGCCATAATCCATTTTAATGAACACAACAGATGTTTTGCTGTTAGTTTACAACTCAGAGCAATTATTCTTATGGCAGTTGAGTGTTATTTCTGCCACTGTTATTTCTTTAATACTTCACCTGTATGTCACACCTGCGGAGAAACAGCAGTCAGTGCAGATTTCACACAAACCAAACAGAAGCCCTGTCCTCACATCTAATCCATCATCTAAATGAGGTACAACTCATGAAATGGGTGTTTTTAAAGGTTCTGTGTAAGGGAGAATCCTGACCAAACCTCTCAGCCCCCAAACTCATTCTGTATTTGTTCTTAACCTTAATATTTGTAGACGTCTTGATTCATGTTCACGTCAGGCACACTGGTGATCTAAAGTGTCTTTAAATGCAAGGCATGAAAGCACATGACAAAATAAACACATTTTAAAGACTGAGCTGTAGTCAAAGCTAGCTTAGATGAACAATGTTGTTGCTGCGTGTTTGTCTACGCCAGGTCTTTGAAAGTTCTCCTTTGGTCTTTGAAAGTTCTCGCTGGTCCTCAGGGACTGTTTCTGAATCTTCCACACACTTGCTGAAATGTTTATTTATCTTCAATCCACGCTCGTTCTTTAATAAGTCTCTAAGACTTCTAGAAAGTCTCTAAACTTTCTAAAATGACTTATAAGTGGGGTTTGGGAAACGCTCATTATCTCCCAAAAAATAGCGTCTAGCGGGTACGCCGGTTGCTACGCCCCTCTATAACGTGACCATAAACAAGAACATTTGAGCAGGTGGCTGAAATTTAAATGTATTACTGAATAAATATAAAATTTTAAGACATCCATCCTTGTACTCTCAGGAGCTTCAGAGAACCCTCTTATCCAAGCACAGCCTCAACAAAATGCTTCTTTGCACAATAGTTTGCCTGGGTAAAAAAGGCCTGTGGAGAAAGGTTGCTCAAAAGAAGCCCCCTTGTGAGACCACTCACAGCATGTATTTTGATGGCATATATAGCAGCTTTCCAAAGGTCTGTTAAAAAGGCTTTTTATGGGAACAAAAAGGTCTCAGATGCCCCTCTTATCTGGTAAAGAACCATGGGCAGTGGACACATTCTGTGCCAATCAGGGTCTCCTAGACTTTAAAAGTAGCATCAGATTTCTGGGGTGGTTATATTTCCTTAAGCCCTCAGAGAAACACATAAGCCGGTACTTGAGTTCAGAGGCAACCCCTCAGGGCCCTGCGGCGACCCGGTCGACTCACCTTGGTGGTTTTGACTTTGCCGCCTGTACTGCAGGACCAGCCGGTAAGATCTGGAAGAACTTTACACTCCTCGCCGTCCAAACACGGGTGCATCTGACACCACCATTTCTGCACCACGATGGAAGCTGGAGAGGAGATAATGAAAGAGTGGATTACATTATTATCCCGAATGTCTCCTTACAAGACAGAATCTAACCAACCAAAATCAAACCACATGCACAATATTTTCAATTGACTTTGTGAAGCGTGATTTGCACAACCTCAGTATCATTAATGGAACAGAACTCATTTAGAATAATTGCTTAACTGTAAAAACACGTTACAAATAATGCAGCGGTGGTTTTAACCTACAACAAAAAAATTTAACAAACAATTTTCCAGAGTACATCAAAGTCTCTCCTGCTGAGCACCACCTCAGAAAACACAAGGAAAATAGAGGAGCAGAAGAAGGAGAGGAGGAGAATAAGGAACAAGGAGGAGACAACAAAGAAGTGAAGGTGGAAGATGGGCAAGGACAAAAAGATAAGAAGGGGAATAAGAAGAATAAACAAAAATAGCAAATCAATAGAACTGCTTTCCAAACTGCTTTTTCCAAGCTTTCCAAAACATTTTACAAGTACATTAACAAATTAAAAAATTGTACTGTTGTCTTCCCTAAAACTGAGCATATTCCAAACATTAACCCAAAGAAAGTGAAAATTAATATTGGAATCTATCAGTAGTGGAAGTATTGGAAAACACAATATTTGGAAAACAACCTGCTTTTTCTGAGCAGAGCCTGTCTGTCTGTCTGTCTGTCAACAGTCTAAACTCACCCATCTCAGCTGTAAACATGCAGTGAGACAGATTGCATCAAATCCAGCCCTGATAAGCCAGTCAATAGCCTGTTCAAATGAGGCTTTATTGAGGTGAGTGCACCCATACAAAGACAGTTAGCCGGAAGTCCATTGTCCCCATAAGAGAGAATATACATAGCCAAAATAAGCTTTAAATTATGCAGAAAATCGTGCAAATCCTTTGTGTGTCAATGCCTAAAAACATGAAATCAGTGGGTTTGTACAACACATATAAAACATGAATGTTTGTGTTAAATTTACATCCATTTGTTACATGCTTTTAGCCAAATTAACCTTCAGTGCATTATCCTAATTTTGTGTTTTCTTTGGAATTTGAACTCACAACCTTTGTGCTGCTAACACAGCACTCTACCCACTGAGCTACAGGAACAAAATGACCACTGTCTTCCCAGATAAACAGCAGGGAGGCCTACATTTAAATGTCTCATTTATTGGCTCAGAAAATCTGAGGGTGGATAATTATCATGAATGTGGCCAATACTGGATGTAATGATAGCCTTAAGAAGGGATGTTTTCATTACAGATAAGATCTCTCTATACTTCATTTGTAAGTGTGTGTTTATGTCATGAGAAAACACAAACGTGCAAAAATAGGTTTACTCTTCCTAACTAAGAGTCCAATGAAAACTGAGGTAGAAAACGATGATAAGCTCAAACTATTCACAATTATCACATCAAACCCACCTCTTCTTTTTTAACAGTAGTGTGAAAATGTTGCGTTACTGTAACACGAACACGCTAATGCCAAAATCACTGGCATATTATGTCAAGTTATGTAAATTGTGAGCAATGTTCTGCCTCTCTTGTCGCTATTGTTGAGGACACACACAAATGAGGAATTAACTGAACAATTACAGTAAATAATAATACAGCCACTAAGCTTTATATTTCTTTGTAATTCTACAGGTTAATGTGTTTTTCACTCACAGGTCTCCAGATAAAATGTGAGCTAAGCTACCAAACCTTTCAGGGGTTAAACGACTTTAGGTTTGCAGTTGTGAACGTCTTTGTCTGGACAGTTCTTTAGCTTTTCCTCACAAACTCTTTCCTGCCACAGTTTAAGCATTTAAGTGGATAGAGTTTGGCCAAAGCTCACAGACTCACAGATTTTGCTTCCTTTTAGTGCTGAAGTGGCAGAGATGACCCAAAACACATCCCTCCTTCTCCAACAGCCATATTTTTAGTCAGGAAAAGCCCCGACCGGACCTCAAAGACCCAAAACTTTAAACTGTGATTTCCTGTGTCACTCTTCTTTGGATCTAGACAGCGTTATTGCTGAAAATGTAAGCATTTTCCTGCCCCGTTTCCTAATGTGTGAAAGACACCTGCAACAGCAGGAAATCAGAGATGAGGAGAAAGACAGATGGGAAAAAACATCGAAAGGGAAAAGCAAGATGGAAAAAAAACAGCATGTCAGACATCTTGAGGAAACGTCCCACTGTCTGTCTGTTCTTGTCTGTGTCTGTAATTGTTGGCACTGGGGTTTGTGGCATGTTGTATTGGGACTGATGGGGAAACACAACATGTGCTAATTCTAAATTGTGCAAACTTTTTTCTCTCTCTCTCTCTCTCTCTCTC
>JBAJNP010011330.1:0-14946 GCA_036877545.1 Yasuhikotakia modesta
AGTCCTCACAGCGACGTTCTCCAGAAGTCCTCACAGGGTCGTTCTCCTAAAGTCCTCACAGCAACGTTGTCCTGAAGTCCTCACATGGATTTTCTGCTGAAGTTTTAGATGTTTACACTCAGATCTTTTTACTGGCCTTGCAGGAAATTTTACACAACAGACACACAATGAATTCTGCTTCTATAAAAGCAACAGTTCTGACCTTTAAACCTGTGAAGCAGAAATATCCAGGAATCATCAGGCTGCAGTGATGATGGCTGACCACAAACATCCTCAGCTACACATGTAACCTACACATGTAAAGTTTCAGATTTCTACACTTTACTGCAGAATGCAAGATTAGAACCTACAACATTTTATACAAGAAGTTATCTTCACAGTTACTGGTCTGGTTTGAAGGAGTCTTGAAACCACACAAGAGCTGTGTGTGAGAAACGGTCCAAAAATGAAACAATATTAGACATTTTCTGCCATTTAAAAATGATTTATTATTATTTTGAAGATAATATGGCGACCCATATTTTAATAGTAAAGTCTCTGTTATCAAAACAGATTTTTTCACTTCAAATACTGCATTTTATTGAAGGCAAATCTTATCTTTAATTTCACAGCTACAGCTGTCATGGAGTGAGATTGCAGAACAAAAATAATGTGTCATTTTCATTTCATTCAGGTATGACAAGACGATAAAGAGTAATAATGATATTTCTCTTTATCTGACGGCCAACAAACACTGTCAGGGCTGCGGTGTGGCTTCCTGTCTCCTCTGCTAATTAACCTCCATAGAGCCTGAGCTGCACAAGTTAATGAAGCCCAGCTCTGGGTTTTTGGATTAATTACTTAAATCGGACAGCATCAACACACAACAACTTTAATACACAATTCAATGGGGGCTAACTGGTGGGACTAAAACGCCTACAGGAGTTTCTCTCTGAAGATGTACATCATTGTTTCAGTGCTACTGGTTAATGGCCTGGAGACGTCTCCCAAAAACACAATCAGAGGAGCCACACACCTCAAGATAGCCACCACAGTTAGGTTAGTTAAGTCTTCTATGCACACATAAAAATGTACCTGCAGAGATGGTATTTCAAACACAGCAGCGATTTAGAACTTATTTAGATATTGTTATTGTTCACAGCTATCGGCTCACAGAACAACCGTGTGCGGTCAACTTCACTTTATTACAGACGGTTCACTCATCTGTTATTTACTCCCACTCATGTTGTTTTAAACATGCTCTGGTCATTCTGGAAAGAGATGCATAAATTCTTTATTTACTGTAACAGAATGAAACACTGGTGTGCAGGTCTGACACAACATGAGTGTGAAATAATATAATGACTGAAGTTTAATTTCAGGGTGAACTTTTGCTGCGACTGAATCAGACGATGTCACAGTTTCTGAGACAAACTCATCGTACTAATTATTACAGCTTCAGGGTGCATCAAGCTAAACTTTTACAACATTTAAAGAACCTTCAACTCACAGTACAACAGCCTCAAACCACAACAACAGACTGACAAACACCCAAACAGGACCATTAACACAGCTTTACTTCACTTCCTGTTGTCCTGTAAACTCCTGTTTACTGTTCATTATCAGTGTAATGCAGATTAAATGTTTCCACAGAACATTTCTTGCAGGCCAGCAAAACCACCACATCTTCTTGTGTGTTTTTAATCTGCTAAAATATTTATCCCTGATCTGTTACTACCTTCTGAAAGTCGTGCCTCAAAAAAAGGGTGTCTGAAGGATGTTTTAAATCCATCCATCTCCAGACACAAGATGAAGAACCTGTTGATGTTCATTACACTTGTGTTGCTGCTCACAACATCTCAGATTCACCGCTTAAGACTTCCAGAGGAAGCAATGACTGACAAACCATCAAACTTCTCTCCGGCACAAGAGACGACAGAACAGAACCGCCGCACAGAAAGGAATCAATAGTTTAGAGGTTGATGTTAAATCTTGGTCCTCACCCACCACAGATCCGTTTGTCCTGTTCCTCACACTGAATAAATAAATGTCTGCAGAGGAACATCCTAGTAAAGCCTCAGAACATTAAAATTCAAACACAACAGTAAGGATGGATGGATGGACGGATGGATGGATGGATGGATGGATGGATGGACGGATGGATGGATAGAGAGTTTTAGCAGCTCTTGAGAATAGCGGATAAAACTTATTGTGAGAGATTGAGACATTTGTTACCTTTGATATAATCAATGTTAAAGGCTTAATAGTTTTCTTTGTTTATACTTTGAGCTGTTAGCGGGATTTAATTTACAGTCAAATCGAAGATGTGAAGCCAGAAAGGAGAAGAGGAGGGATTGATGCATGAAGGAGTGACTGTTCATGACTGCTGCGCTGCCTGACTCATGCCAGGAATGTGTCGGATAACACGCTCATTTTTCCATATTTCTTACTTTCTCATCCCTCTGCTGTTTTTTAGCAGTATTTGTCCAGCAGGACTCATGAGTCTCCATCACAGGTCCAACCGCTCACCAAAGATTATATTCACAGTCTTGAGTGCCGTGTTGTTTTTATGAAACCAACACTAGTGTACATGATAAAAGATTAACATGCTTGAAACATTATTATTAATAAAATCATTGACATGCATGTCTTCATTACTGTCACAATATTTTGTCAAACTGTTTATATTAATTTAATAAATGCCACTGGGTGTGAAATGTTGTATCTAATATAATGACATTATATTGGAAAATGATTATTATATTAGGTCACATCATGAGAAATCAAACTTTTTTTGATCTTTTCAGATAAAAGATGTTTTATGTTTTATAAAAACATGCTGTTTCAAAACTTCTCCTCAGTCTAAATAAGTATTTACTGACCCTGCATCCCGTCTCAGTCCGTCTCAGCCCGTCTCTCACTGCAGCTGAGCTCTGGAGCTTCAAATACTGAAGCAGCGTCTCTGAAAAGGGAAGCAGCGAAAAACGTTTAATTTCAAGTGTCAGAGAGAGTAAAAGCAAAAGTGTGTGTTTGTATCTGTTTGCCAACAACATTGATAACACACAGCTGTGAAACTACAAACTCAGAGAAGCTGTAATTTACAGGCGTCACCCGCTGCTTTGGTACTGAATATATTAAAGCTTTAGCTGTCGTGTAGTGGCTGTGCTATCATTAAAGGTTTAAACTGTGAATGTTCCTGTACATTTCCTACACAACTCCACATTATTGGTGTATTATTTGTAAACACACTCTTCAACTCAATAGTCTTCTTCACAAATGACTCTCCAGAAACATGTTAGATGTTTTCTTGTGTTTGTCTCTTTCTGTGGCTAAACTGTCAGATGTTCTGTCAGATTATACCTTCTGTTTAGAGCCTGTAACATTACAACTCACTAGTAATGGAAGTAAATATGCATTATCTGCAGTTCTCTCTTTGTGGAGAGATGCAAATGAAAGCATGTGGCACAGACAAACCTCAGGTAAACCGGAGCCGGTTTAATGTGTGTCTACAGACATACAGCCTCAGTCATGATTTTAAACTACATTCCTGTCAGAAGAGAAAGGCTGTTTGTTGCTCTTGCTTTACTTGTGAAAACTATAGGATTTATCCGTACACATGTAGTTAATCTGTCTCCCTGACATGACAGCTTCCCTGCTGGAGTCTGAGAAAGGCCAATTTTCTCTCTCTCTCTCTTTCTCAGCTGTTTAATCCCTTATTTCTGTGTAAATTGTGTTAGTAAGTTTTTCCTCCATATCTAAAAACACCAAACGTACAATCTGCTGCCGTCAAAGTTAAGAATTAAGAATTAAGTTAAGAATTAAGTTTGTTTTATGCCAAAAACATACTTGCATTTTATATGAATAAGTATTATATACTTTTATAAATAGCTCAGAAGTTCATATACATTTGAAATGATATAGATTTAAAAATAAAGTTGTATGAATCTTGTTCAATGTACATAAACAATTGATCTTATGTGATTATTAGTTTTAAATAGTTTCAATGTAGCCAGCAACTCTTTTATAGTAACTTTAAAGTTGTAATAATTTCTGTCTGAAATGGAAACGGATTTGGACATCAAACAGACCAATCAAACGACTGTTGAGGGCATCAGACATGACTGATTCCTGTGTGTTCTGTAGGCAGCATTTTAACACAGCTGCCTATCTAGGATGTAGACAGCAGTAGAACCGAGCCGCTGTGTGAACATTTGTGAGGATTGTTCAGATTGAGCAAACACACTTCTGTCTCGTCTCTCTGTTTTCTTCTGTTTTTCTTTTTTTGCAGGTAATCTCTATTTTATTTTAAACTCCCCAAAGAAGAATCAGTTTTAAAATCTGCAGAAGCACAGAAAAGGAAATGACAAAAGAAAATATGTTCTTGAAAGGTTGTGAAAGTTGATTGTGGCGCACAAAGGATTTCAGAAAATTATATTTTGGACCATTTTCCTCATTCTTCAGAAATGCACTAGCGGTGAAAAGGGTGAGCTGGTCTCTAAAGTGAGTCTGTCAGAAGAGAAAGTTTGTGTGGACTGATCTTCATACTGCTGCAGTAACTGGGACACGGACGGGCCGTGAGGACAGAGAGCAAATTAAGCCTTTAGAAAAGTACTGTGAGGTGGACAGACAGCAGTCAAGTATGAGGACATACAGTTTGTGCTTCAGTCATGCGCTTCGTAAATGTGACTTTGGCTCATTATAAAAAAAGAATAGCCGTGTTTGGAGAGTAAAACCCTGAGTTCGGTTCTGGTTAATGGGTCACAGAAGCAGCACAAGCTCAGCTCTGCATCTCATTGGGTTTTATTTACAGCATGTTTGCGATTCTGTCCCGTGTCTCATGAGTGTGTATGAGGGGCAACTTCTGTTTCTAGAAAAGTCTTTATCAGGTTCTGAGTCTCTAATGGACTGAAGGAACAGCAGCTACACGAGAAAATGTGACTCAAACACACAATTATTTGTGTACAAATGATGTGGCTTTTCAAATTAACCAGGTTAGAGGTTTGTACAGAACACACAACACACAGATCTACTTACTGTGTGTCCTGGCCACAGCAAATTTCATTTAGCCAAACAAAACAACATCTTGTGTATTACTGTTTGTCCTGTGAGATCTGTGTGGTTTGTATGTGGGTTTGTCCGTGTTTAACCCAGTTTCCTCTCTGAACAAGTCATGCCCAGCTGAAAAACAACAGAAAACTAACATCAATTATCGTGATTCAGTCTGAAGTCTCATTCTGAAGAGAAACAGACAGAATGAAACATCTTGTTGACAGGGGACATCAGACAGGGCAGCGGTAACAGGCAAATACTGAAACCGACAAGAGATGGAGGCAGAAGAAAAGGGCAGAGAGATAGAGAGGGAGAGAGAGAAAGAGAGGGAGAGGGAGAGAGATTAAAGAGAGTTAAAGAAACAAATTTCATTGCATGGTAAAAAGTTTACATTTTGTACTTTAAATATGGATATTCATGGAGGGAGATGAATTAGTATTGAGGATTATCCATAATTCAGCTTTACAAACAAGCACATGCTATGACCTTAAGTGTGTTAAAAATCTCCCATGACTGGTGGTGCAGAGACTCTTGTCTTACTCACACATACTGCAAACATACACAAACATGTTTTCTACAGTGTGTAAAGCTTTGTCCTCACAGGAAACCTGGAAACGATTGTGACCCAACCTGAGGTCCAAACCTGTAGAGAAATGAATTACCTGAACCCTCACGCTGCTCACACACGTTCTCACAGGATCGGAGGTGTCCCTCAGACATGGTGTCTCACAGATGATTGTTGTTCTGTTGTTTATTGATTTGTCTTCTAGATCTAAATAAAAAAAAAACAGTTCACATTTTGTTGTGAAAATTACTGCATACAATTATTTAAAGCAACTATTAAATAACCCAAACTTTCTTAATTTTTTTTCCTTTCTTAACACTTTCAGAATGAGTTCACTTCTCATTTTACCCACCGTTAGGAGACGATTCTGGATTCTGTGTGTGAATCTCTTTGGCATATACTAATAGTGTTTTTACCCATAATCCTCTGTTCTGCTAACACACACTACAGTCTTAACATTCCTGTACCTTCAGATATTTATGCCTAAAACTTTTTTGCTCTAAACAAAAATAACTCAACCGTTAATGATTTGTTAGTCTCCAAATATTTGCTATTTTACGTTTTTTTCTTCAGTCCTCTTCACGTCCTGTAATCTGTGTGTGTAATTGCTGTTTTTAATAAGTCTGTTGTTCTTGCAATGTGCCAGTACACTCTCTCTCACACACACACACACTCACACACACACCAGCAGTGGACCTGACGTCTCATGGGTTTATTGTTTGCAGTTAGTTGCATTGCTAAGCCCCAGTCAGTGAGCGAATGCATTAGCAGTTAGGAATCCCATCTCTGTGTATCTGCCTGCAGACAACATTCAGCTCCGACCACAACATCTCCACATCCCTGCCTGCCAAGAGACTCCAGACCGGATCAATACTCCAACACTTTACCCAGGATAACAGCATTCCCAGATATCAAATCTACTGAGCAACACGGTCAAAATGATTCATTGCACAATGCTGTAAAATTAATCACTGCAGATAAAGGGCAAAAAGATAATTGGTTGCACAAACATATGAAGAGAGACATCAGGAGACACCGTCTTTAGTCAGAGACAAAGAAGAACATATCAGTGGGGAGCAAAAACGTTCTCCTCTAGTTCTGGTTCTCTGGTTATCATTGACAGGTTAAGGGTGCCAGTCCTGTCGCAGCCAATGTTAAATGATGTACATAACATGTTTGCACGTATATCCAGGGTTTAAATAGATCAGACTAAAGCACTGCTCCTTTCTTTCCGTAAGTTTGTTTTAATTCCACAAGCAATGTTTGGGAAACCTTCAGCAAATGACCCTGACAGGATTACGCCATCCCATAATACGTCCCCATATTGCTCCGCCGCATAAAAATACACTCTGTAAACCAGTGTATCGGATTAAAGATTTCCCATCCTGTGCCGCAATAACAGGGAGGAATGAGAGCACAATAAACTGCCTGGGCGGATGGTGTCGGACAATACGTTTAAAATGCATTTGTCGTGATTTCTGAGGAATTTGAGACCAGGCTTGTGAAAATAGTCTGAGAGCACATCACACAAAATCACAGCTTAACTTTATTCTGTTATTAAACATAAAATATTCAATTAGCAAACGCAGAACTATCGACACAACTAGTGTTTGTAGCATGAGACTAAATGCACCAGCTGTTACGGTTTTGCCTTCAGTATTTATCACCTTGAATAATTCTCTTTTTCTCCAGCTGTATGTAACGTTCTGCCTGCATGTCAGACATGACAAACTCATTATTCATCGCCGTGAGTCTGAGCAGATGAAGGCTGTTTCCTTCAGGAGACGCTGAAACACGTCCCCTGTGTCTCCTCAGAGTTTAGTTTTGAAGAAAGATGTCGTATCTTTAGAAAAATTGGCTGAATGTGTCAATTATATCCATAAAACATCATATAACATGTGTTTACATCAAGTCACATGAATTATTGAGAGAGATTATGTGAAGGCATTCACAAGCACTATATTTCCATAACATGAGTGTTTGTGATTTCAGAGCACAACAAACTGGGTTTTCAAGATCCAAAAACTTGTTCTGCCTCCTGACGTTCTCATTGGTCCACAGATCAGAGAGCTTTGGGACACAAGTATTAACTTTTGATTGACAGTTTTTGACTGTGTTTTGGACACACCAATGCATCATTTACACTGACATCAAACAGTAAATAGTTCACTGTGTCTTTACATTTTACATTAGTGCTTTCTGGTCATTTTTGCCATGTGTTTCACTGATAGAACAGGTGGAGAGCCATTTACATGCTTTCTAAATCCCAGCTCACACACACACACTCTCTCTCTCACACACACACACACACACACTCTCTCTCTCTCACACACACACACACACACTCTCTCTCTCTTACACACACACACACACTTACACAAACACATACACTCTCTCTCACACACACATTGCCACATATGTTACTTCTTTAACAAAAGACAAAATGCCTTAAAAACACCCAAAACAGTCTCTAAGGAAACCACCAGTACAACAGTGCTAAGCTTAAAGTGACGATTGATCTACAGGCTCATTGGGATCAATACAGACAGAACAGATTTGGTGTGTCTCTTCATGACTGGACATGATCTACTGACTGTTTTGTCTCCGATTCTCATATTCAATATTATCTTTCCTTTGCACCATTAAAGATCCAACAGACCTTCATCATGAGGTGAGAACCACAGCAGTTTTATTGACCCTTCTGTCGAGACACAGATCACCAGCCCATGAATGTTTAGGTCATGAAAACTGTGATGAGGGATTTAATATAAGTTTAATCCATCAATCCATCTGACCAAAACATTCTGTATTTCACACAATTACATACGATGCTGAATTGTAACAATGTTTAGACAAACCATCTAACTGAATCTGATTTCACCCATAATTCTTACAGAATTCACTTGAAATTGTGCATTTTTTTTACATGTGTTACATTTCTTTACAGTTCAGTTCAAGAAATAACAAACCTCTGTCATTAATAATTCAACCTTCTGTGAATGCGGCCCAATTTAACCCTGACTCCAAATTCAACCCTGAGGTAAAGAATCAAGAAAAGTTACGTTGCATTAATGTAATCAGATTGTTGTGTAATGGTTTCCTGCTGTACTCACATTAACTTTATGAGGGCTGTGCTGTTATTCTCATCTGTGAGTCTGTGTGCGTCTCTGAATCACAGCAGGATGTTGTATTCATGCGGGAGGAAACAGCTACAGGGTTTGATTGACATGCAGCTGTCAGTGTTCAGGAGCACTGATGCATTCCAGGAGTGAAGCGAGGGTCTCGTGTGAACGATGCGTGAGGGTCTCTGATCTCAGTCACGGCAGCCCTCAAGCATTCAGATTCAGCTTTGAGCGATACGCCGATGGGCTCTGTTAATTTTGAGGCTTTTTATTTTTTTAACTAACACAACAGTTTAACAATGGTTGCCTGCAGTTGCATCAGTGTGTCCTGAGTATCCTGAGTACTACATGCATGCGGTTCTGCGCTGCTGACTGGAGGAACCGGCGGCTGCGATGCGTCTGCTGGTCAGCCAATAAATAGTGACAAACGCGTTATTAAAATCACGATGTTTTAATAAGCGTTCTTAAGTTATACAGCTAAGCATTCAGTGACCCTTCAGGTATATAAACATATGTCACTGCATTTCATAACAAAATATCAAACCAAGAAGCATGTCTGTGGACAGTTTCTGCACAAAACCTGTGAGTGAAACATGCCAGAGGAACTGATTTCATACTGTAAATACATACTGTAAATACCTATAGTAAATACATACTGTAAATACAACCCAAATAACTCTGGGACCGGTTGGTTACAAGTTATTGCACAAATGTTTTTCTTTCAGTCTTGCATCATTTGTTTGTGGATGACTCAAGGTTTAATATTTTGTTATCAAATGCAATGAAATTCCCACATTTTTAAAAATGACAGTGTCAGATTTGGGGGCTAATGTACAGTAGCTAAAATTATTCCAACGGTTTCTTTACAGAATGATGATTTTTATAGTAACACTATCAAGTGTTATGACATCAGAAACGTATAATTATTGATTTTATGTGGCACGTTTGGTTCTCAGCATGATTTTGTTTTTAGAAAAGTGCGCCCCAGGTCTCAAGAGATATTCATATGAATATTATAATTATATTACTTATTATTGCAGCAGTTTTTCTTGGAAACTGCATTTTAAATGTTCTTTCTTTTCTTCTAATGTTACTCTGGCTGTCGTTGTAACAAACAGAACGGCAGTAAAATTGTTTGTGTCAATTTTTCATTTTCATTGAAGGAGTTCAATGAACCATCAAAGTCTTAAACAGACTGAAACCCAAATTCAGCCTTTGCAAAAAATGTTTTAGAAAAAAATGTATAGTTTTATAGTTTTATAGTTTTGTTCATGAAATTTACATTTTTTACTTGCTGTTGTTGGTCTTGAGAGACGGATTGTCATGGTTGAGTTTGTTTCATTTAAGCAGAAAAAATCTTCACAGTGTTAAAAATGTGAAGAATTTCTGAAAGCCTTTTTAAATTCCCTCCGTTCCAATAAAAAAGACAAACGTGGAGAAGAATCTAAAATCAAACATACAGTAAATCACACCAGCGTCTCTAAGCAACCGAGACGAGTCTCCAAGCTTTCAGCGTCAAAACGTGTTTTATCTCCACATTTCTGTGTGAAGACTTCCTGTCGCTTCTGTTAAAGTAACGCAGTTCACTGGAGTCTTCAAAACTCTACATGTGGACAGGAGAACTGAAGTGTTTACAGATGAATCAGGCCTGAGAGGAATGTCTTCCTGACACAGACCAGTCACACGACTCCTTCTCAGCTCTCAAAAATGCAATTCAAACTGTAATATGTTTGGTAAACACCTTACTTATTTAAGTATTTAAAAGAGCCTGTTGTGTTTTATACATCTCAGTGGAGTGCGGCTGTATCGTCCCTGTACAGTAAAGTACAGTACGGTATGTTTGTTGCAGTATGAATTCAGAAGCAGCCTGCAGGACGGGAAAATGCACCGAGCAAATTGCATTCAGCACTTACATGTTCAGCGCATTATCCGATTAGCATAATTCCTCCAGTGATCCGGCGCAGAAACAACACGGCTCTGAGCTCCCCTCCTGCACGACTGATCGCTCTGAAGCGATACGGGCTTTCAAACTGCATCAAAAACAGTAAAAACAGAGGCATGATATTAATGAGAACTTTACAAACATCAAGCGCTGTCATGCACCAAAGCAGTCAGAGCTCTTTTAAATGCCTGTGTCATGACTGTTGCGTGACGCTATTTTAATGCAGGCAGTGCGTGGGGTATGACATCACCAAAACGCAACTTGTGATGTCATACCCCACACACTGCTTGCATTGAAACAGTGTCATCTGTCCATGGATGCAAACCAATAAATGATGTTAACGCTGTAAATTTGCCCTGTGGGATTCCCTTCAAATCTGCTGCTTTTCTTCCTGTTCATCTTAATGGCTCTCTAGGGTCTGCAAGTCGCGTTACACGAGCAGAAAAACAGCCACGTCTTCTGTCGGCTCGCTGCTGGGGAGCAGTGGGTGTAATTGAAGCTTCTTTGCTGTTTTTCTTCACAGGTTTTGACGGCTGATCTTTTAACTGACGCTACTTTTGTTTGTTTGTTTGCTTTCTCGCAATCGCAGCAATTTGCATGTGCAGCTCAACGTGGCAAAAGCCCAAAATGCGCCGTGGCAGAGTTAGACTCACCTGAAGCGATGTGATGAGCGCAGGAACAGCAAGTGAATCTTGTGGATTCTAAGAGACTCGATGAGGTCAAACAGTCAAAAACTGCACCTGAAACTACAGAAAGTTGAGATGCAAACCTTATTATTAAAACTCACATGTATAAATGACATAAATATAAATGGCTGTACCAGCAACAATGTATAAACCTATGAATAAAAGTATAATAAAAGACATCTACTCATGTCTTTATACATAAAATATGTATAAAGATAGATAACACTCTAACAAAAAATTAACATGTTAGATTCTAAATTTAATTCATTAGTAAAAAAACATGTAATGCCATTTATCTGTTTAATTTTTAAATAGTAACTTATTATCAATAATAATTATTGACATAATTTAAAGACATTTTCTACAGTAACTCAAGACATGTTAACAGAACACAAATAATCAGAATTTTACATGAGTTTTCATGAACCCATTTCATTAAAAGCACAGCTGCAGGAAACTCTCCCGTCATCATTTAAAGAGAAGAACCCTGAATTTGTGCAGTACAGGTTTTAAATGAGCCACAGAAATGCTGTTTGGGTGTATAAAGGATGACCTGTGTGAGCGTGTGTGTGTTTATACTCTCTGATGTTATACCAGCTGCTGGTTAGTGTGAGACCCATTTATCAAACACAACCGTATGAGGAAGAGAGAGGAGGAAGAGGAACAGCAACAGCCCTGGAGGATGGAGGCGGGTCTGATCACTTCTGCTCAAGGTTATATTGCTCCTTGTGAGAGAGAGAGAGAGACACTCACACTCTATATATATTTATAATATTTGATGCATCACAGTAATGATGAAGCATGGCAACCATGTCCTGTGATGTCCTGACATGTTATTACTCATAACATCTGTGCAACTATTTATGAGAACAATTAATACGAGGCATTGATGCAACAAGAGATTTACAGGACAAGTTTATGAGCAACTTCTGAGTCTCTGTGGACGGCAGGCGTGTGGCTTAATGTGTGTGTTCTGTAGATCTGTGCGTGTCTTCAGGTCGGAGCTGTTTCTGTCTGTTCCTGCATTGTGTCTGTGAACAGAACAATAACAGTCAGAGTCACACGGCTGTCCTACACTGAAGGATCTCCAGAGGGAAGCATTCCCAGCTGGGACCATATTCCCTTTCAACTGCTTCCTAACGGCAGATGGACCCAGGGCAGGAAAAACTCAAGCCGTGCACACAGGAGAAAGTGCTTTGATAAAACTCCACGTGTGCCGGACACACGGAGCGCAAGGCATGTGTTCTCCCCATCCAGACTTCTTCAGCAACATTTTTTCTGCTCCTTGTTCCAGTTTAAAAATGAAACCCGACCGGTGGGACGTGCCTCTGTGAGACTGTCTATTCTGAGACTCACAGTGTGTAACAGCTGGCTCACAATGTGCACACAGAGAAACACACACACACCTTCACACTGAGGGCTGAGATTTGTGTGCCTAGTGTTACAGGAATAATTGAAGGACCGCTGGACCTGCACACAGCTAGAGAGAGAGAGAGAGAGAGAGAGAGACAGAAGCGAGGCAGAAGGAACCGTAGCGATGGATTGGTGAGAAGGCCGGACTCCCATCAGGACCCGGGGCAGATGGTTGTCATGACCACCAGACTCCGATGCCATTGGACGGCTCCATCACTGAGGCAGCTCTGAAATCACACACGACAGCTGAATGAAGCTGTTTTTCCCTCTTAATTTCATTTAATTTGCTGTAAAACTTTCCCTCACCTCACATTATATTACAGAGGTGAGGAAGAGTGAAAATGAGGGGAACTCATGACGGCCCACAATGCACCAGCGCCACCAAGTGGCCACAGACATACAGTCAATGGAAACAATTGGCAAATATTTGTGTCTATCTTAATGTTTATATACAGTTATATATAACCTTTAAATGATTTTGATGGTTAGAGGTGATTTGCTGGTGGTGACTGTATGAACATCAGATATAATATTCAAAGCACTTATTTATCTAATTAAAAAAACACAGCTGATAAGTTATTCATGAAAACACTCATATATTACATATAATATTCAGACCATTTATAAACTATTAAATATTAAATACCTTCAAGCATATACAGGTTATGAATGTATACAAATATTTAATAAATACCAACACTGTAAATATACAGTATATTAAAATGAATAACTTTAAATAAATAATATGGCCCATAAAGACAGAAACATTCAGTTTGACCCCTCAAGAAACATCCTATTAACTCATATTTTGACACAAATTAACTTAGATTTTACCTCAGGAAGCAAATGTCTCACTGACTGACTTTATTCCTCTCGCTTCAGACTCACAGATTCCTCCTGAACTTCTCTGTTCTCCGTCTACAGACGTGACCTGTCATCTCCCGCCTCCTGTTGTTTCCTGATTGCCAAAATGTGTAAAAAGACAGTTTCAGATTCCCTCTCATTTTACGTCCGGCTGTGAAGCGAATCGCGCGGCGCGGTGGGTTGTTCTGATGACGTGATGTGACAGATGCCACAGTTCATCTGAGTTTGTTCTCAGGAGTGGAAACTCTGCAGCAGTCTCAGATTCAGTGCTGGTGGAGGACAGAAGACACTGAGATCTTTCATGTCCTCTGTGGGACAATCTTCAGTCGTTTGTAATACGGTCTGCATGTTCAGTTATGCATTACATAACCTCTTATTAGATAACCCCCATATAACCCTTACATAACATTCATCAGAGACAGAAATGAAGCTCTCTGGAGATGCATCTATATTGTGTGCATTTCTATAGGCTATGATTTTTCATGATATAGTTTCCTCTGGTTTTGGTCTAAATGGACTTTTCCAGCTCAAACAAATGGAAAAATTCCCATAATTCCTTGTGTCAGTGAATCAAGGGCTCCAGGAACCTCCAGGATGAACTGCCCACTCATCCGGAGGGGAAGATTAAACTACTTGGAGGAAGTTGCTCCTAAAAGCACAAGTCTCACTAAAATTGGGTCAAAAGCTTTTCTGCAGCACAAAGGCTGTTTCTGACCCCCTTACGCACTGGCCGTCTCGCCCCTCAGGGCCGTCTGTGCACACACACGCTCCATCCTGTGGCATAACTCCATTACATTACCTTAAGTAAACAGCCCAGTCAAACGGGCCGCCCCCTTCAGTTAACTCACAGCCTCTGGAGTGGCCGGCCGGCACCGGCGAGATCGGGGGTGAATTAACATTTGCTCATGTCTTCTGCAAATAGCAGCTCGTGTCTGTAATGGGAATGAAAATGACTGTGTGAGATGAAATATTTGAGGTACTTCGATTAACGATTCCATTCAGGTTGAGGTAACGTTTGCTGCAGGGAGAACATATTGAGACTGAAAACATTAGTAACAGGATGAGATGTTGTGTCTCTCCCTCACCCGCAGACTGACACAGTTATGCATCTTACAGACGCTTTAACCCAAAAGAAGTTACAGTGCATTCAAGGCATATGTTTTATCAGTATGTGTATTCCCAAGGATTGAACCCCTGACCTTGCTGTTGCGAGCAACATGTCCAAACTGTTAAGATGCAAGAATGTGTTACTTGTGTCATGTAGGCAGAATGTGTGTCTATCATTTAAACTAATGATACTAATGATAACACACAGCTAGTAACAAT
>JBAJNP010011331.1:0-14945 GCA_036877545.1 Yasuhikotakia modesta
ACACACACACTCACACACACACACTAACACACACACACTAACACACACACTCACACACACTCACACACACACATTGTAAAAGCCAATGATGATTTGCAGTTATTTACCCATAAGATATGTATAATTATAAGATATGTATAATTATAAGATATGTATAATTATAAGATATGTATAATTATAAGATATGTATAATTACAGTGTTTGGACACGCTGGGGATAAAGACGAATTAAGTATTTGTACCTGAAGTGTGAAACGCTACGGAACGATCAGTTCATTATCAGACTTTACACAGAAACACGCATGTAGAAGCTCATTGTTATGTGAACGTTGTTCTGAACGCCGCAGATTAAAGCCACGCTGAGCACAAACACACGGACACGGTACCGACGGAACCTCACATGGAGCCGGTGGTGGTTTGTACGGGTTCGTGGCACAACAGGCATCAGTGCGGGTTTGGGTTCTTTGGAGACCTGAGGGCTGTAACATGTCAGGTTGTGACATGTTTGAGAACATCAACACTAAGGTTGGACTTGAAGTTACCTTTGACATTCACCCGCACGCTGCGTGCGCATCTTTACGCCCCCCTCGCCTTTCGGGACATTACTGGAAACGACACCCAGCGCTCAGCACGTCCCTCATACAGAAATCACGGCATCTGCCTCGCTGAGAATCTCAGCCGTGAGCAGAATGAACGACAGTCTGCTGGACGAGCCGGATCACCGCAGCGGTGGGGAGGTGCGGTACACAGGTACGGTGGGGAGGTGCGGTACACAGGTACGGTGGGGAGGTGCGGTACACAGGTGCGGTACACAGGTACCTGAGCGGAGAACAACATTCACTTCTGTCACATGGGTGTCTTTACAACTTTATTTCTATGTCAGTATTTAACAAACAAACTTTGTGTTTTTAACAGAATATGAAATACCTTTTAAACAACTAAAGCTTTTTAAATGTTCTCAACACACTTGTTTGGTACTTGAGTATTAGTTACTTTAATATTACAAACAAACATTTAACATACGGCTGTTAACACTAGAACAGTCACATATATACATATTTGCATTAGACCAGCTAAACAAGCTGAAACCAGCCCCAGCTTGCAGGAGCAGCACAATACACACAAAACACACAAACACTGTTAGAACATCTAACAGCACTAGTTAGCACCTGGTATACATTATACAAATCTATGCAGATGGTAAAGAGTAATTTAATGTTTTTACTAAATGTAAAAATAAGACACTAGTGACCCACTAGCCAGATTTAAACTGCTTTGTGTGTGGTAATATGATTTCTGCAGTGAAACTGGTTAAGGGGTGTTAATATAGTATTATTAGCTATACAGGTCCATCCAGCCGTCCTCTTAAGACCCTTAATAATGAAACACAGATGCAGGGTGGAAGATTATGTTACTGTACACTGCTGGCACTGATATATAGTGTACATCTGTACAACATCTGTAAAGGGAAGAAATGCCACCGTTACGGTCAAATACTGTAATCAAGTTGTTGTTTATGTTTCCTCAGTTTTGCAGAATGGACAGAGTCATGGAAAGAGATTGTTCTGCCAGAACACATTTAAAGTGGCAACCGTGTGTCTGACAGTCACCTGTCTCCTGTTATTCACCATCCTGCTGGCCGTGAGCGTTCGCAGTGAGTTCTCCTGTCAGACTAACACCAATCATCAACCAGTTCTTCATTAGCTTACTTCCAGCACCCTGAGTTTGTCATTACACTCATGTAAACACTGTTGCTCTGATTGTTGATGATTCTCTTGTGTTCTTCTCATCTCTACTGTCATCTGTCGTCTTTCTTTTGTCTTAGAAAAAGGGACGGCCGATGAGCTGCAGTCCAGTTCTGGTCAAGCTCACATGCTCAAAACCTACATGAATGTGACTGACCTGACTGCACAGCTGCAGACTCTGAGCAAAGACAAGAGTGATCTGACTGCACAGCTGCAGACTCTGAGCAAAGACAAGAGTGATCTGACTGCACAGCTGCAGACTCTGGGCAAAGACAAGAGTGATCTGACTGCACAGCTGCAGACTCTGAGCAAAGACAAGAGTGATCTGACTGCACAGCTGCAGACTCTGAGCAAAGACAAGAGTGATCTGGAGAGCGAGAAGTTGCAGCTGATGGACAGAATTGCTAAACTGGGTTAGTGACAGTATTCTAATATAACAGAACATAAATTGTTATGTCCATCTGATCTGAACAGTTCTCGGTTATTAAAATGACTTTCTCAAAGTTCTGAAATCTGAAAAAAATGTCTTAAAAATTAGATATTTGAAGGTTATTCGAATTTTTTAGAACATTTTAATTACGTAATGGAAATGTTAGGGAAACGTTCTTACAACCTAAAATTGTTTACTTGGTTGTTCGCCCAAAATAAATGTGTTGAAATGACTTTCTGTATGACTTGTTGAACACATCCTGTCTCTTCAAAACAGCGTTTAAAGATTTGCCCACATTTAGTCTGATTTAAAAAACCCGAGTTTCATTCACTGTTTTTGTCTGTAGAAGCAGCGGCTACAAAACATGCGACAGAAAAGACCTCCTGTCCAGATAACTGGCATCCCTTCAACAGCAGCTGTTACTTCATCTCTGTGTACAGCAGTAGCTGGAGAGAGAGTCAGGAGTACTGTGTGCGCAAGGGAGGACATCTGGCCATCATCCTCACACCTGAAGAACAGGTGAGGAACAGTTCCCCTACTGCCCCCAAAAAACTCATCATAACTTAGGGTTGTCTAAATATGACAGATTTCTCTGTTTTTCTGAAGTTTACAAAATATTCCATAACAAGTGAGCTGTCACTTAAAATTTAAATTGATAAGCGCATCTGCTTTTATAATTAATTTGTAATTTAAAACAGTTACTGCAAGAGTGCAAGAGGAAGAGATCTCAGCTGAAACTAAAATCATATTAACTGACTTTGACAGATGATAGACCTTCATTCATTCATTGATTCATTTATTTATTGCATCTTGACCCATGAAGACGTTCATCTGGAACCTGCTGCCGCGGGGTCACTGGAACGCGTACTGGATTGGCATCAGTGATGAGAAGATAGAGGAGGACTGGCAATGGGTGGATGGAACCAAACTGGTTGGAGGGTGAGTGAGACCCTCCCAGTTTAGAAATGGAGATGTTTAATTCTAGATTTGAGCCAACATGCATCAAATTTAAATAACATAAAAATCACAGAATCCTCATAAAATCACAGACGCATATTCTTTACTTTTTATTTTAGATGCATGACTTTGTTTTTCATCTTTTCCCTTCCTTCCTATTTTCTCCTTTGATTTTTAAGATGTCGGTTTGAATCATGAAATCCCCTCATTACATCAGAGATTAGAAACATAACAATTATAAACTTTAAAATCATGACTAGTTGTGTCTGTGATGACCTCATATTCTCCTCCTGCAGGTTCTGGGAGGATGGTGAGCCCAACAATCATATTAATGAAGACTGCGGCTACATGGTGAAAACGGATGTTTTGAGCCGCGTGGCTACAAAGAGCTGGTACGATGCCCCCTGCTTCATGAACTGGCCCTGGATCTGTGAGAAGGCAGCATAACCACCTTTCTGACCATCACTTTTATCACCAACAGACCTTCACGAATGTTTACTGGGTGATCAGTTTTGTCTGGGACGCAGAGCAGAGGGGAAGAATATTTCTGTCTATGATAAGTGATTGTACTTTATTTTAATGTTTTTTGGTCTCAGGGTTTTAAACGTTTCATACAATTTATTGACGCCAGTTAAGGGGTTTACTTACTAAGAAATTATCACTTACTTTTTATTCTAATGCCAAAATATGCATTTTAAGAGCTTTATATAAATTAGCTTTGCACACTAGATGTTGTTTTAATGTCATATTTTTCCATTTTATTTACTGCTTGCATAATTATCAGCCTATGTCTCGTTTTAAAATATTGTCTATCTTACACACATTTCAATCAGTTTTGAATTTAATGTTTTTTCTCAATAAAAAATATATTGTTTATCTTACACACGCATGACTTAAAGCATTTCAATCAGTTTTGAATTGAACCTTTTTTTCTGAATTAAAAATGAGTCGGTATTAGACAGTCTGTGGGTGTGACAAACCGAACGTTTTGTTAGTTTTTGTTACAGGTCCTGACCAGACTTGTACATACAAAATGTCACTTAAAACAGGGCTGTTCAATGTACTCAAAGGTCAACTGAGAGCAAAGCAAACAATCTAAACCTGTTTTTTTGTTTCTTTGGCATTTAATGTAAGGCTAAATGTCTGATTTAAAAACTGTTCAAAACATTTAACTGCAGGTTATTTCAGATCATTACAAACTGACTTATCCTGCACGTTCTTTCCAGGTCTAAAAAAACAAATTTTATGAAATCTTATAAAAAAATCAGAAATTCTAAATTGTGAATCATTTTTTAAATGATTGTGAATCTGGCATGGTCAGTCTTGATCTCTGTACGTGATCAATAGCTGATTTTATTTTAACCAAAGACAGTCCAACAGCAGGTCAGGGACTCAGAAAAGCATTGGCTACATGTGTCGCAATCTACATCTAAACAAACAGTGTTTGAACCCTTACATCTGGCTTTTAAACATCAAATTGTTACATTCGCTGAAGCCACTGTTTTCTGAATTATGATTGCAAGTAGTTTAAACTTCATCTGAATGGCATTTACATGGAAGGGATTAAATGTGTCTGACTTGTACTTGTGTCTACTGTGCAAATAATAGTATGCAAATATAAAGGTTTTAGTCAAATTAATGCCATATGTTTACGGTCATTTTCCTTTAGGACCAATAAAATCTGAAGTTACAGAAATGAATATCATTCCGTTTTCTTAAAGTTGGCAAAACTTTAAGAAAACGTGAAGTTCATGAATACATGAACCATGTTTCAGAAACGGATGTTCCTCACGAGATGTTCCTCAAACAGCTGAAAATCATCTTACACAGCTTGATGATAATCTGATTTATTTTGCATATATAAACTCAACATGGTTCCTTTCAGAAGTTACACATACAGTGACATAAAAACAGTGTGATCATAAAACAAACATTCAGTTCTGAACACTCATGCAGAAATACACTGTAAACCACATTTCAAACAATTCCAGGATCTTTACACAGGAACAAATGTCGGTGGCAACAGCCGCCTTTTTCTGGGGCTTAAACAACTTTCATCAGTTCAATGTTCACAAATCTTAAATATCTGATTTCATCTCTTCTCTTCAGTATTTGACTCCCCACATGCTCTTACATCAGACAGGGTCCCTCACGTCTCATTTCCCGCCGCTTCCTCTTTCCTCTAAACCATCAGCGTTAGCAGATCCACTGTGACTCTATACTAAGGATTTAACTCCTCTACGGTTTTGCATCTCAAGTTGGAGTTCATGTTCCCACACTACACTACAGAGAATAAATGAAGACGCTGTAGCTGGTCCATGGCTCAGCGTGGAACACAGGCATTCACTTTGGTGTTTAATCTTGGTAGGCTTTTGAAGACCATCATCATGTCTTGGTGCATCTAAGACTGATGTTCACTTTGCGGCTCTCTTCAAGGCTCCGTTCAGCGGTTCCTTGCGTGGAACGCACCAGTCGTCCGCTCCCTGATTTGATCTGTAGTGTCGCAGGGCAGTTTTATTGAATACCGGAAGCTTCTCAATGGAATCTGTGGACAGAGCCTGTGAGAAACAGAGTCCTGGGATCAATGACTTGAAAATAAATGTAACATCTGAAGACACCATTTACTATTTATGTGTAGTATTAACACTGTATTAATAATCATGATTTTTATTAAGATACATAATAAAAATCTACATATTAAGATCAGTTATTTGTATAATATCATGGTATTATAGTTGTGATTATACCAGTATATTGTGAAAACACCATTAACATTCAACAGTTCCTGTTGCTCTGTAACCCTTTAACAGCTTCTCCTTACCTTCAGCTGGACTACAGCATCCGTGCCGTAACCCTCCATCGGATAAAGCAGGAGATCACCCTGGAAGTAGCGAGCATACAGACGGGAGATGGGAAGACCATATCCGAACCCAGCCTGAGACAGAAACAGAGACAGATAAAGGATGCTGCTGATGTCACATCTGTTAACATGTCATCTGTTAACATGAGCTGTTCTCCCACCATCGGGGTCCGCTGATGGTTGTTAAGAGTCGGTCTGGGCGCTGTTGAGTACATGTAGCTAAAAAGTTGTTCAATCTTTCTGAATGGAACACCACCACCTCTGTCACTGATCTGGAACATAAAGAACAATGTTTTTAGAGAACACAGAGCTGTTTTTTAAACTGCATGAGAACAGATGGAAGACATGCATGAATTTAGCTTCTTAGTAGAGACACGGACTGTTTTCTGTTTAACAAACTGACTGTAATCTTACAGAAACACGTCTGCTTTGTTAAAGGTTTCTGATAACAGTAATGCAAGTCTAGTTTTCCATTTATGGTAACAAATCTCTTATTCATCTGCATCATCTGACACTTATGAGTGTGGGAACAGAATCTTTAGATGACTTTAAATAACATAATAATCAGTGACAGTGAACAATAGTAGCTGACAGGAAAAAATGATTTAATCGGGGCGCCTGTAACAGTTCTGTAGGTCAAAGGCTGAGATTGAAACAAGTGGCCAAATGAACGTTACATGTTTACAGCTAAACTAGCATTAGAAGCAGCAGTTATCTGTGTTCTCACCATGACCAACTCACTTTAATTGACAGATCCTCCACCCCCAGAGCCAGCATGACTCTGATTGGTGGTAACGTGCTGCTGGCTTCATGATGCTCAACGGTGGCTCTCATTGCATTCTAGAGTGGGAGAAACAGGAGAATGAATCCACCAATCAGAATCATCTGGAGTGTGTGGAGCCTGTGCTCACCTTAAAGAGCTCAAACACCACGTGATACAGATGTGATGGGACATATGATATCTGGATTGGTAGGGTCTTCTTCACTGCAAGACAGAACAAGTTATCTAGAGACAACATATCTCTGTCTAAACAAGCAAAGTTATGTAACCAAATAACACTTTTTTTCACTGTTTTACTGAAAGCTTTTTTAAAAGCTTTTTTATTTCTTACCATTTATCTCCGTAAGCTCCAGCTCAGGAGAGCCGAGGTATTGCTGCTCACACAGCATCTTAGCACACTCATACGCATCTGAGGAGCACAGAACACGACTCAACCATCCGCACTGGACACCAGTTTAATCCAGACCCGCTTATGTAATGCAGCACTGACCTCTGATGACCTCTGTGACATCACAGCAGGGGTCAATGCTCCCGATGCTGCTGGGGTGGGCTGGCTTGGTGGTGCCATCAAAGATCAAAGCTGAGATGAGGAAACAGAAGGTGAGGAACACAGGGTTAGAGGTTATAGTTCTCACATCCAGCAATGACCTGCAGGATTTAAGAGCTCCTGTATTTGGAAAGTGAGAAAAGAGCTGCTGCTGCCAACAGTACAGATGCCAGCCCAGATATTACAACAAACTCAGCCAATGATCTCTCAAGGAAGTTCTCTCAAGGAAGTTCTCTCAAGGAAGTTCTCTCATTTGTTAGTGAAATTTAAAAACATTACAGAATTAAAAATGTTTGAATAATGTTCTTATAACCAAGCAATAAACACTAAACATGTAAAAATGGGACCCTTTGAATAGTCCCAGAACATTTAAAATAACATTTTTGTTTAATGTTAAGGAGAGTTTCAGGCTTACTGTGCTGGTTAATGAGCATGCGAATGGAGATGCGGTTCATGTAAAAGCGATCAAGGAAGTACTGAATGTTCTGACTGGTCACAGAATCGGCACCAAACGTGTCTCTGTACTCAATGACCCCCTGAGCCATGGTGGGCACCACGTCATTGTGTCTGCTTCTAATTGTCACCAGAGCCTCCACAAATCTACCAACAACAAAACAAACACCATCATCTCTGCTGCTGCATTATGTTTTGGGTTCTGCTGGAAGTGGATGAAGAACTCACTCCTCCAGAACACTTGGGTCATCTGGGCTTCTGTCTTTGAACTCTAGAATCTCTGTCAGGCTCTGGGTGAACCTGTGAGAATGAGAGAGAAGATGAGAAGATAAACTGCTGCAGCCTGACAGGAAATGAGTTAATATGACTTTAAAAATATTTGTTAAATTGAGTGCTGGGGTGGACGTCTACATTTATTGAGTATTAAACTTGTTTTTATACTTATATTACAGCAAGGATGTCTTTAATAACTCAAAACTAAAAAATCAGACAGACTCGCATTTATTTCAAGCACAGGCAGAAATGTACCAATGAAATTTTCATCTGTGACTTTTTGACTCAGAGCTCACCTCTCACCTCTCACTGTGTAACTACTGCAGGTTACGTAAGAGTCTGAAACAACTCAGTGATCCTCAGTGAGACTGAGCTTTAATGAGACAAAACAATGTTCTTCATGCCCTTATGATATACAGTACATTACACTCAACATGATAAACTACATGGATGACAAACACAAGACATGTCATTGTTGTTTTTTTCTCTGGTGTTTTTACAATGTCACACTGTTGGAAAACATGTTTACAGAACAAACCGTTCAGCACAAAACTGTAAAGACAGCCTAAGAAAACAGTAAATTAATAACTATAGTTATTAATATAATAAACTAACGTAGATAACTTAAAGAAAATGCATTTCTACTGAGATTTGAGTCCCAATGTTACCAGGACTAAAGCTGAACTGGTGGTTGTGCAATAATCGCGCAAACTGATCAGAAAACATTGTGAACTGGGAGAAAGTTTACAGCTCAGTGCGCACGCGCGGATATCATTACATAACGTCGTTTTATCAGGTACAGCGTCAGCATGTATGAATATGATTTACATCTGTAGCGTTAAAGTTCTCGGAGTTTCAGGGCATAAACCTACCAGCTGTGAACGAGCTGAACGGATGGAGTCAGAACGAGTCGGTCCGGGAGCAGGTGGATCTCCTTCAGGCTGCAGCACAGCCTCACCGGCAGCTCCTGCGTGAGGAAAGCGAAGGATGTTTTCTCGCATGCGTTACTGGATCCTGCAGAGCATCACACACAGCATCACATCTCAGCATGTCACCCATCACACACAGCATCACATCTCAGCATGTCACCCATCACACACAGCATCACATCTCAGCATGTCACCCATCACACACAGCATCACATCTCAGCATGTCACCCATCACACACAGCATCACATCTCAGCATGTCACCCATCACACGTTTCCCAGCCGTCACGGACCTGCCGCGGTGCATCAGCGTTACCGTCACTCGTGCATCCAACACTAACACGTGTTGAGCTTAAACTCACCGAAATCCAGAAACTGCTTCATGGACAGCGGGGATGGAGAAAACCTCGCGTAATAATCGATGTTTCTGGGCACGTTTAACGTGGCAGCATTTCTCATCATAACCCTGACAGACTTCATCCCGAAGCGTTAAACACACGCTGTTTCTCAGCTTAAACGCCGCTTAACTGTGGTCTACTGCTCTGCTTTGAGGCAGTTTATCTAGTTATATGTAGTTATCTGGTTAGTTAACTGGTTAAGTAACTAGTTAGTCGTGTTGGTGACGCGGTCTTAAGTTGTGTGCGCTGGACGGAGACACGCCCACATATGGACGTTCATACAAATCTGACCTATGAAAGAGCAGAAAGCTGTGACGACATCAACACGTCACGGAAAATCACATGGGATTGTTATCATCTTTAAAATCACATGCAGCCGAAGATCGTGGTCAAATAATTCACCCATCACCCAGTTGGACTTTTAATACGTTCACGCAAATACCCAGCGAAGGAAAACAGCCCATCTCTAAAATAAACGTATTTATTGCAGCGTGCATTTGTACATTTCCTGTGCTGTATACCTCCAAACTAATGTATGCATATTAATATCATTATTATATCGTAATAAAACGATATGGGATTGATATAACAACATCAGATATTATAATATTGGAGGTGTTTTAAAGGGCAGGAGCATGACATCCGGTTGTGAAATCATTTCAAACGCATGTGAATTAATGTCAGAGGTAAGAGGTGTCGCAGTTCAGTGGTTATTAAAAACAAATTAAAATAGAGAGATCAGATGATAGTCATCAGTTATGGAGGACAAACACTGTTAAAGAACAAACATGACATCACAGCTCCAGACTGATACCTTCAGGGGGCTGATCCTGGGCCACTGCCTCAAAAACGGGTGGCCACCAGTGACCCAGCAAAGCCAAATAATACAATAGAGCAATTTTAAAAACGCAGAAATGTCGTCAACTGTTTGCTTTTAATACGCAGTTTGGCCATTACAACATACAGCAGTTTCATTCACAAACTTCAAATAAAAATCAACCTGAGCAAACTTGAGTAAATTCTCAGATTTTCCACCAAAATAATTTAAATGGTTTGACCATCATAGTGTTTCTTTCAACATTTCCTTCATCTTCATTTACAAAAAAATACATTTTACACAGAATAAAGTTACAGAGAATAAACGTTTAATGCCAATAAAGTTTCTGCGTGGTCTTCAAACTCAGACCTTACAGCTGAACTGTCTGCAGATAGAGTCAATATAATATATAATAACATCAGACATCATCATTTAACATCAGTTACTGATACAGAAGACCTTTCAGGTCCAACTACACACACCTGTGTTCTGTTGGGCTGAAGCTGCTTGTGTATCACCAAACGTTGGACGGGACCAGTCCAAGAAACACCCAGTTCCAGCGCTCGGTACCGCTTAACCACTGCGAGCGAACCGGAGCCACGCGACTGGAAGGTATTAATAGAGACCCTGATGACGTAATGGCCGCCACCTGTGGTGGGCGTGGCTCAGGTGAGGGATCATGGGAGTGGTAGTCCGTGACGCTTATGTTATCTAGGGCAAAGTCAGGTGTATTTGTTCTGTTTAAATATCTGCATCAATGCATTTCTTATATTTAAAAATACTTGACTAAAAATATACTGAATGACAAACATGTGATGTAAATATGTAAAGATTTATATATAATTCAGCTGTAACACACATCGTGTAAGACTGCACCGTTCGGACATGGACAGAAGGATTTTTTTGTTTTAATGTTTAAATTGTATTGTGTATGTTCATTGTGTTAATAGATTTTTTATCTCTTTAATCGTATCCGTGTCTTTAAAATGTGCGTTAAATATTTCTGAACAATCTCAACATTTCCGCAGTTGTCAGTACAGCCACCAGAGGGCGCCGTCTGTACCTGTGTGACATCACTGCTAGTGTGTGGAATGGTTACAAAACTGGTTTTTATACATGATTTTAATAGTCATGGTTATGTAGTCAAATCCCAGCGGCAGCAGGTGATATCTGTACCTGCTCCAATAATCACAACCACAGAAGTTATCAAATGTTATGTGTGTGAAAGAGAGTCAATGTTATCATTCGGTTTCAAACTGAACGCATTCCACACCTGTGCATCACTTTCAATGATGGTGGGAGAATATGTGTTCAATGCCTGTCATTTGATCACAGCTGAGTGATGAATGGGTGAAACATAGAAAAGATGTTATTAAAGTTTGATGTTTCAACACAAATTCTTTTCTTCTTGTTCATAGGAACTGTTTCCTCATTTCAACAAACTATCACCAGTAATTCCTTACATATATAGTCCCTTACTGTTTAGAAGAGGTTTCTTACTAATGCTCTGTCTAACAGAACCAAAACTATCCACTAGTGTTGTGTGGTGGGGTATAACGTGTTCAGTTATACCTGTACTAGCAGAAGAGATTGTGTTTCAGGTGAATACAGGGTTAACCACACGTGTCCATCTGAGACTTCTGCATTTTCAATATAATCATCCATCATTTAACTTCTGACAGACAGTGTATCTATAAAAGATGCATTTATATATAATTTTAGATATATTAGTAATTTAATGGTGTATGTTTTTAATTCAGATTTTGTTTTCTGTTCATTTTTGTTTGTTTGTTTTGTTTTAGCTTCTGCTGGTTTGTTTGGTTTGTTTGCTGTGTGATAACCTCTGTCACACTGTTGATTACCACAGTAATACAGTAATACAATCCGGAAGACTTCCTGAAGAAAAACAGAAAATGTGTTTACAGTAAAACGTTACATTAATAAATGTCAAGAGTCAAAATAACCAGAAACAGAGTAAAAATCAGAACAGTGATTTATTTTACAGGACAGCTTGATTGTGTTTGTGAGGTTGTTTTGTGAGGTTGTTGACCTTTTTAGCCAGAAGCAAACCATTTTTTTTATATTTTAAGTATCAAATGTTGACCAGTCATACCAGAAAATCTCTGCTGTTGCTGTTTGCTGTCTGTTGGTAATAGGTAAGGCTGGTTAAGTCATAGCTGGTTTGTGCCCCAGATAGAATAGCCTGGACCAAGACAGAATTGCATGTTGTTCTGTTCAGAAGTCTTTAATATCTCTAACCAAAGTACCAGCTGTTGAGATCTTTCACCACTCTGTAGTTCTTGAACTTTCTAATATGTTCACAAGCCAGACAGGTGTGCTCAACACCGAACGACCCTCCCTTCGCTACAAAATGTTCTCTCCAGGTGAAGTACTGCTTATACAAGTCCTCATTTTGGTCGAGATGTTTCAGATGTTTAGCCAGTTCTTTTGGGGACTGGAAATCATCCACATGAATAAAAGCTCCACTCGGGATGAACTGCTCGTAGTTCTCTCTGGGTGGCCCAAGAACCACCGGAACGGTACCGAGACTCAAAGGGTTGTACAGCTTTTCTGTCATGTAGTCTTTATGAATAGAGTTCTCAAAGGACAAGTAGAATTTACAACTCGCCACCGTCTTTGAATATTCTTCACGACTTATCCATCTGTTGAAGTGTCGCCCGTAAACTTCTACTGCAATGTACTGTGATAACTCTGAATAATACTGAGATCGTTTGTAGCTTGGATTATAGTTACTTACTATCCAGCAAACTAACTTATCCTTTGGTGGGATGGTGTACTTTCTCTGCTCATCTGTGGCTTCCACCAGCGATCCGTATCCCACCGGAATATCAGAATCCCGACGGTAACTTGAAGTCAAATTAAACAGTTCTTTTAACAGAGGATGTTTTCCTGAATTGGTTGGTGATTCCATATTCCACCAAATCCATTTCTGGAAGGTGGGTCGTGGCTTTTGGGGCATATTGGATAAATCTCCATGGATGTCTCTGTGATGAAACATAACGCCATGCGCTTGATCGTACAGATTTCTGTCGTTTGTTAGACGACAACCTTTAATGTTGAAGGTCGTACAGGGTCCCAAGGCAAAAGAGCTGCCAAACGGCCACATCCAGATCAGCATAATGGTTTCTGTGTCTCTCTGTGGGGTTGAGGGAAGTGTTGGTGTGGCAGTCGTGGTGTTTGCAGTCAGTGCTTTGGTTGTTGTTATGGAATCATTGTTCTGCTGTTGTACAGTGTGCAGGGTGACGTTTGAGTCAGGATGAGTGTAATTCTGCTTCTTAAGGAAACTGAGGCATGTTCCTTCACTGACGACGGCTGTCTGGATCTGAGCAGGACATCTGAACCAGCTTCCAGTGGGTTCATAATAAATGTAGAATATTGCAGAAAAACACGACAACAAAACCACAGCGATGATGATGTTCTGAGTTGTTTTGGAGGGAGTGACGCACATCATCTTGATCTGCATTCAGATTGTACATTATATCAGTGTTTACACTAATATTTAAGTATAATTTAAGTATAACTGTAAAACTACAGCACAGCACACGTCTTCACCCTCTCAACTCTATTAAACGTCTTCAAAACAGTGACAGTCGCTGTCATAAGAGATTTGAAAGTGTTTCACTGGTAGATTAAGCAGTAGTGAAAATGAAGTAAACCTTTAGTTAAGTAAATGTAAGCGTGACTTACCTTGCAGAGACACTTTCCGGGCTGATCTCACCTGAGCTCAGGTGTCTTCATCTCCTCCCACGGCTGACGTCCGATCAGGCTGGACGTGTAAAGTTTGCGTTTATTAAAATGTCTGAAGTGTGTTCGTGTGTATAATGGTGTGTTTGTGTCTCATAAATAAAGGGTTTCACCCGCACACGGATCGTATCGTGTAACGTGTCTGTACACGACAAGCCTTCAAGCAACTTTACAGTCAACAGCAGAAGATACGGATTCATGCAGGATTGAGTTTAAACTGCTTTCAGGAAAACTTACATGCAGTAAATCACCAATAACATCTCGAGTCTGAGAAGAAATGAAGTGACAGTCTGGGTTATAATCTGTGAAAGACACGCAGATTTCTGTAAAAACAACAGATGCGAACAAGACTTAAACGTTCATGCTTATAATGTTTAAACTGTAATACTGATTATTGTCATTATTTACCATTTATGATCTTGTTTATTAGTTTGTGTGGCCGAGGCGAGTTTATTAACTTAATCTATTAACGTCATTAGATGTTATAGGATTTAATGGGTTTGTTGTATTAGGTGTCTGTCGTGATTTCGCACTATATAGAGTAAAACTCTTGTATTAGCTCTTTTCTTCCACGTTTATATTATTATTCATTATACACATTTACTGTATTAAACGTGTCAATGACCCAGTTTAGATTTGCGCTTTATCTTCTGCCAAATATTTTAATACTTTTATGCAAACATGCGTCGTTTCCAAAACCGGTTGATCTTCAACAGGAGTTTGGATGTTTTATGCGGCCAGCAGCGCTTTAGATGAACTAAATAATGTGACTGATGTCCTGTTTTATTGTGACAGTGTTTTAATCAGCAATAAAACACCAGTTCTGTGTTAAACTGGTAACACAAGAAAAGTTCCTTCAGCTATAAAAACCCCAACAGAGACAGACAGATGCTTTCCACTGAAAACTGACATATAACCAGTAAGATCAGGAAACTCTTTGTATCCCTTTATTTTAACTGGTGATGAACAGATCAATGAAAACATACAAGCTTC
>JBAJNP010011332.1:0-14943 GCA_036877545.1 Yasuhikotakia modesta
CTTCTGTAATTTACAGTGTGAGCTCCAGACAGAGCCGCTGCTGCTGTTATCGCACACTTGCACTCGCTGACCGCTGCAGCGCAAGGCGTCGGTCCGTCACGTGGTCTCATCTTTAACCAATCACAACACTCCCACGTTTAAAAGTCAAAGATGTTTTATGAAGAAATGTGGCGGACATTCGGAATTAGTGGGATTACTGAAGACATGCCTTCATTCTTACCTATTTAAAACAAAGAGGGAACAAAAGCACAGTGAATAACTATATGAAATAAATGTTTTTGCCAGTTGTATTTTACGTAGATGTTATGGGCTACACATGGAAATAAAAAGCTATTTAATGAAAAAACATTTGAAGGCCCTTAGTCTTTAAGTCTATAAGCATATACTTTGCACCATAGTATGTCAATATTTCTTCATAGTACGCTTACATTTTTTTTGCAAATCAGTTTAAAGGTGCAAAACTCTCTTACTATACTGAATTATACATTTGCCCATAGTTACCATAATATTTCTTAACCTTTTTCAGATGCCTTGCTCCCCATTTGCTCTCTTTTGGTTGAGCTGGTTATGTGTTTACAGCTCACTACTCCAATGTGTGTCAGCTAACTTGTCCTGCATGTCACTTCACTTAGATGATCGCCATATTTACTAATGCCCTACCGTGTCTAAAATCTGTGGGCTTAATGCTGAGGGATTTGAGACACTGGCTAAAAATCAACTTAGTCAGGCTGAGAGACCAGTTAAAAAACAGCTTAGATCAGCAAATGGTTCTTGTTTACAGGAACACGTTTCAATGTTTTTGATCTTAAATAACCCTCTCTGTCTCACAAACCTATCCTATTTAAATATTTTAAAAAAGGATAAGATACATCGGCTTCGTGCCCCAAAAAGTGACACTTTTAATTGTGCCAGCATGTTTTATGCGAGGCATTTGGCGCGTGCTCAACAGTGGCAGGTAGTGACGTCACCGGCGCCATATTAAGATTTGCTGCTGTTTTCTGTCCGTGTCGCTGTTGCCATCTTTCTGTTGCCAGCTGGACTCAGTGAGACCAGAGAGTAGCAAACATATGTCCACTATGGAAATCGACACACTTCTAGGAGCTTTTAGAGGTACCCCAAACAGCATTTAATATGTTTTCAGAGTAACTCAATAGGTTTGGTAAATGTGTTAACCTGTGAGCTACGCTACTAGCAACCTGTGCTAGCTGCAGATCCTGCCGGGAAAAGCTCACAGCTCACTAATAATCCACATCGATTGGCTCTTAACAGCACGCAGAAAGTCTGTCTGAGTCCATATCCTAAATGCACCGGGTCAGAAGTAAATAAACTGCTCTTTTTCCACAGCTGTAGACTGAAAGCCGGTTAGCTCTGAGCTACTCTGCTGTTATATTGCTCTGTCTGAGCACATAATATACTGATTTAATTATTTCAGCCTGGCAGACACTTTAAACTTGACTGACACTAACATACTTGTTAAAGTTATTTAAGTTAGCGTAAAAGTTCATTATATTAAATGTCCATTATATTTGAGAAGAACCAAAGTTAGAGAAGAATGATGCTGTAAACTGTTGGTTTTGTATATTGTGTGTCAATTAAGATGACATTTCAAGTTAAATTCAATTCAAGTTAATGTCAATGATCAGGTGTGAAAACAACACGTTTATACCCACCTCACTGTTTACTATGCTGTTCACTATAGATTTTGAAAAGAAAGGAGAAAAGGAGACCTGTCCAATTTTGGATCAATTTCTGTCCCATGTTGCAAGAACAGGGGAGGCCATGTAAGTTCAGCGTTTTCAAACATATCTATGCTTAAGCTTATCTTGTTCTGTCTGTATACTTGCTTTTTAACCTAGAGTTTATTTAACCCTATGATGTACCGTGTTCTTAAAAATCTCTTCAAGCAGGTTTTGATAATTCAGGCTGTGTTGCATCCAAATCATGGTTATTTTCTTTGACCCTTTCTCATAATTCTGTACGACTTCTTTTTATTTGTCATTGTTTGATTTGTCTTTATGTTTAAAGATGGTGATGGTGCACCTATAATATTTGCACAAGAATTAGTGCAGTAACTCTCTTAAAATCAGTTCATTTAGACGAATTATAACGTAGTTTTTTAGTAAAAATTATTTTTTTTACTTGCAGCTTAAACTCATGCATCACAGATTTAAAGTTGATTTAAAGTGTCATCATATAATTTACATCATTCCATTCTACACCTTCAGGATTCAGTGGTCCCAGTTTAAAAGCTACTTCCTTTTCAAGCTTGAGAAAGTGATGGATGATTTTAAAGCTTCATGTCCGGAGCACCGAGGACCCGCCAATCCAAACGTTGAGTACATTCCCTTTGAGGAGATGAAGCAGAGGATTCTCAAAATCGTCAATGGATACAGCGGGTAAGTGATAAATTCACGAGTATTCCGAGGAATGTGAAACGTGCTGAATTGTAAGTGGGATGTTGTTGGTTAAATGTGGATTTTATTTCCCAGGATTCCATTCACTATCCAGCGTCTCTGTGAGCTTCTCACTGAGCCAAAAAGAAACTACACAGGAACAGACAAGTTCCTCAGGGGCGTGGAGAAGGTATTTGCCTTTCAGGAATAATTCATCTGCTTTTATCTTCATTATTACTTGGGGTGCCTGATAAATGCCTTAAAACTCCTACAGAGAAAACAGGTCCAAAATCTTGGTCAAATACATGAGTAAAGCATTACATAAAGGGATCAGATAACAGAAGCTTTGACATGGATCATTTCTGTGCGTGTTTCTTCAGGAAATACACAAATTTACACAAATTTCTTTACACAAATTTCAACTAAACCGATGAGCAATTTTTAAAATGAACATGATAGGCACAGCATAACATTTTATCATTGAAGAAAAACTTTTGCAGCCTTTAAAATCTTTGATCTAAGGAATTATTTTAACTGATTTGAAACTTAAATATAAGTAATAAAAGGTTTTTTTGTCCACTGTTTCAAAAAATATTTATTTTTTGATGTTTCTCTTTATTCTGTCTTGAACTTGAATGCATTTTTTTTCAGAATGTGATGGTGGTCAGTTGTGTCTATCCTACCTCAGAGTGAGTTAAACAGTCTTCATCCTGTTTGTTTACTTTGTAATCAGCATGTGGCCGACCGTCCACGCTGAACATCAGCTGTCACTGATGCATGAAACGTGCTCAAAATCTGTTCTTCTGCATCTTTGTTTTTGAAGGAAAAAAGGTTGTGTAAACAGAATGAATGGAGTCATGTTCCCTGGCAACACTTCGGCTTTTCCTGATAGGTGAGTTTGTCATTTCAACCACCTTTATATAGACTTTGAAAATGGTCTCATGGGTCACTGGCATTTTGAATTGCTGAAAGCCAGTTTAGAGCGTGCTGTTAAGAGACGCCAGTGAATGGATGCAATTTAACTGTCGAGTGGATTGATTCGTCTGTGGTTGTCTGCAATAGAAATGTGAACGGTCCAGGAACACCCAGGCCCCTGAACAGGCCAAAACTCTCCCTGTCCAGCAGTGTAGCTACCAACGGCCTTCCTGACAGCACAGAAAGCAAAGAGCAAACCTCTGAACAATTGGAGAGAAGAGTAAAGTAAGTCAAACAGAACTGCATGCCTGTGTATATGCTGAAAAGTGATGTTTGAATCGGACTTGTGTGTTTTTTCTTATCAGTGAGTCTTCAGCATCAGAAGCAGAAGTCTCGCACAGTGGTCCAGCGAAGAGTAAACATCGTGAAGATGAGGACGCTACAACTGCTGAGATGCATGAAGCAAAAAGGCTTAAGTATGATGATGATGATGAAATAGAAAAAGACCAGGATGGAAAGAAGTCGCCATGCTCATCAGTACCTGAGAGCTCATTGGATGAGCCGCAGTCCTCGTCAGACATCACAGCAGAGGTGAAGGAATATAAACATGATGAAGATCAAGGTACGTCCCTTTTTTTATAACTTAAACTTGCATTGTTGGCTGTTGTATAAGGTCATGCCAGCAATGCCATTGTGCGAGTGGAACACAAAATGACATGTTAGGGACTGACAATCTCGGTCACTGTTCACTTATGTTGTATGGAATAGGATAAAATGAAAACAAACAGGGACTGAATCTGTTAGTGCCAAACATTCTGCCTTTAAGGTTAAAAAGGTAGAAAAAGTAAAACAGGTTTTAACCAAGATTAGTCTGTTGAATCAGAATGTGATTTCCTTAAAAAACATTTTAATATTATGTGGCTCAGAACCACAATGTGTTTGTGCTACAAACAAGTCGCACCATGTACTACTGGTAGCTGTTTACCACTGGAGCTAGATAATGACTCTGAGGACATGCAAAAATTTTGATTCACTTTTTCATACTTGTTTTTATCCCTTTGGTATTACTACCAAATCTTAACATGCGTGCTGAGGGCAGTTTCTGCACAGGCGAGCAGCAATGAGTAATACATTACACTATAATAAGCATATTATGCATCATCAGTAGTGGTTCACCTCTGCAAATTAGACTTGATTGGTTTAATTTCATACCCCAGTGCATGCTGGGAAAAACATGCAGACCAGGTCCACACGAACTGTACCTCACAATCTCAACTTCAAGCCTGTAGTTATTTCTGTACCTGTCAGTTGAGTCATTTAACTGGACATTGATGCAGGGTAATTGCACTTTTAGAGTTTGTTGTATTTTGTCTTGTGTAGTTCTCTAGACTTAGACTAGATTTCTTAGATGAAGCCATTTGAGTAAGTTAAATAAGATTTGAATAAGCCATTTGAATAAGATGAAAAACATGTTTAAAATACACTAACAGCCAAAAGTTGTTTCAATAGCTTCCCAAATTGGTAACGGTATATTCAATAATAGTTCAAATCAAAAAGGCTACGAAATGACACAAATGAAAGTATGGAATTACAATCTGCCATGTACTTTAGCATTTTAAAATAGCCAAGCTTTGCCTAGATTACAGCTCTGCACTCTTGGCACGTAAGATGCATTTGTGCTAGGATGCTTTTTAAAGCAGTATTTTTATGTAAGAATTTTCATGTGTTAAGAACTTAATGGCTGCTTTTCTTTCACCATCCTTCCAGGTAAATAATAGTTGGGAGGTTATATACAGACACAGTTCCTTTTTTCCTACAAAACTATCATAAACAAACATAGAAGAGGAAGACTTGTGACTGAAATGGTTATAAGATCATAAGTCTGAATTTGTTGTTGTCTTAATGTTTGACAGGATGTGTATTTTGCATGACACTCTTCAATACTCTGGATGAAATAAAAGCACCAAGTATATTAAAACATTATAAAATAAATAATGTTAGTTGTTGTTGTTTCATTGCATAACTGTTGTGCTAATATATTTATGTCCTGTCAGTAGCTGTCGGAGATCTCTCTGCATATTACATCTCTGCTCCTCTCTCCACAGAACCTTCTAGCACACAGTCAGAATCTCTTGAAAACGGGGTTGAGAAGTCTTCTTCTGAAGGTCTGCCCAGCCCTTCACACAACGAGGACACTGGCAATGAATTGGACCCACCGCCAGAGCAGCCAAGCATTGAGGAGAGCGCAGATGCTCAAGAAACAGAGGAGAAAAATGACCCAGTAAGCAGTAGCAGTAACAGCGGTGAAGAGGGAGTGTCCAGCGCTGAGACTTCATCTCCATCTCCCTGCAGTTCCACAGAGCTGCCAGCAGAGAGCAGTAGCACCACAGACAACAGTTCAGACAGCTCAGAGACTGCAGAAGACACCATGGAACAGGAATGAAGGGTGGCCTTGTGTCATCGATTCTTACACTGTACTATACAAATCCCTGAATCACTTATCCTGCAAAGTGAGCAGATGTTTTAAAAACTGGAAGGGAACGTATTCTGATGGCGTCCTAAAAGACATCTTCTGACCCTTCTTAGGGCATCCACAGGTTCACACTTCTCTGAAGAACACCTTCAGAAAACTGGAAGCTTATCTTTTTGATGCTTTGGATAAGCATTTGCCATTGAGTAACATGAGAGCCTTCTGTCCATGATTGTCTGATGTCTTCTAATCACGGGCATTCGTCAACCCCACAACAGCACATTGTAAAGTTATCAGGAAATGACATCACTTCTGAGAGTGAAATGTGGCAGATCTTTGGTTTGAGTGGCTGTGTGTGTGTGTGTGTTTGTGTTCTTTAGATTGTCCAGGCTGACATCAATGAGAATGTCCTAGGATTCCCTGTCTAAACATTCCCAGAGAAACACTCTTTGCTCAGACTGCCTTTTCATTCATCTGCTGGTAGCACAGACTGCTATAGCAGCATTACACAGATTGTTTATCTCTTCGCAAATTGTTTATTATTTTAGAATCTTTGATTTTAACTGCCTTCCCAGCATTTCACTGAAATGTTTAATCCACTGGTGCTGGTAAATAGATTTCTAAATAGACTAATGTAATTTTCCATGCATTAGATACTCAGTTGCTGTTGGTTGCAAAGTTATGCTAATTTAATATAGTGAGCCTGTCTTTTCAAACAAGACATAATGTGCTTAACCACTATTGAGCCATCTTTATTTTGTTACAAGCTTTTCATTTTCTTTTTAGTGAACAATGGCAAACAGTTGTATAAAGGTTTAAATGAGCAACACTTTGTCAACTTTTAAACTGTACTTTTTTTCCACGCTTCCTACACCATGTATACAGGCTGTCCTATTTCCACATCTCCTTTTTGATATTTAGAGTTTTTAAATTAAAGTAGATTTTGTAGATTATAATAAGTGTTCACTGCTTTTGTGAAAAGTGAAACTGTATGATTTTCATGTGAACTGAATGCTTGGGCTTTCAACAGTATTCCTGAAGAGCAATAAATGTCACCTCAAAAGCGATGTGGCAACTGAAGACATTTCTAAACTCCATGTGAATAAAACGCATTGGTATGCGATTTCATGAATGGTTCACCTTAGAACACCACCTTTTGTACAAAATTAAAACTTAAGGTATTTGAACAAGTGGGTAACGAGACTGATGAGTAAATATAACACATTTACTAGTACAAAACTGCGTACTTGCCTATACTACTCTTTAATATTTAATTTTAATTTTGGTGTAGCCTCAAGTTCCATAAAGTGTTACAGACAAATATGTAGAAATGAAAACGGCACTTGGCAAATAAAAAAAGGAGATCTGCCGTTGTTTGAATTCCTCATCTAAGAATGTGTAATGCAATGATGAATGTGTATGTATATGTAACCTGTAATGTAACTAAAGGACCTACCTCTTTAAATGAGGCACAATTCCCCACACCAACCTACATTCAGATTTACACAGTAAACTATTAAGTACCCTAAACCAAACAATCCCTTACACTGTAGTCACCGAAAGGAAGGAATTATACAGTCTCGTCCCATCTGTGGATTTTGTCCCATGTGTCAGCAGCTCTTGAACAGTCATCCAGTTGTCAAGAATTCTCTTATTCCTTTTTTTCATCATCTTCTTGTGGCTTAGCTGGATAATATCAGGTGCCTTGTTGTCATTCATATCTCCTGCATGCTCCTTGATATCTGTGTGGACCTGCTTCATGCGTTCCCGCTGCTGGCGCTGTTCCTTGGCCCTTGCTGCGTGCTGTTTGCGTTCCTCCCTGTTCCAATATCGACCCAGTTTTAATTCGCTTGCTGCATCGTCATCGGTTGTCATCCCACAGCGTTCCTCTCGAATGCGTAATGCGCGTTCTTTCAGCAACTGGTCCCTCGTGGGCCTTTTGGTGATGTACCGTGTGCCGTCGCTACGGATCTTTACCTTCCACTCCATCTGGGGCCTGGAGTCAGAGGGTGAGGTCTCTGGGTTCCTGCACAGGCTGGCTAAACTGATTTGACTCTGGGCGTACTCAACAGCTGACTTTTGCTGGATAAGGTGCATGTAGCTTTGGTAATGTTGTGCATGGGCTGGGATGTAGGTGTGCTTGTATAGGGATTGACTTTTACCTGGGTTTTTCTTCCCACTTTTTGTTTTTCCCGCATTTGCATTCTCTGGATTCCCTAGAGGAGGGTGACTTTTGGTGGGGCTAGTCTCCTGAATAGGAGAAAGAGGATGCTTAGAGCATGTTGTTGTTGAGTTGCGTCTTTGCATGGGAGAACTTCTGCCTTGGTCTTCGGTAACCATAGTCTGGAAGTCAGGAGAAAGTTCCACAGCTGGGGGAATACTCCAGCAGCTCTCTCCAGTGTTGTAGGCACTAGAGCTTTCCTTGTCCACCTGATTATTGATCAGGTCCTGATGGACTTTTTCAACACTTGTTTGCTCAGTGAAGTGCTTGGTGCCAGAATAATCGCTGGATTGTGGCCCTTCTCCTGTCTGAAGTCTATATGCTTGTATGATGCTGAGGCACTCAAGCTCAATGTTCAGCATTTCTTTATTGAGCATCTGAACATCCAGCTCATCACAATGCAAAGTAATTCTGTCTCCATCTAGCCTGGGTTCAGGCTCCAGATATCCATAAGATCTGTTTCCATTTGCCATGTATTTCAATTCAAGCAGTTCCTGGAAGTGCTTGCATGCCATGTCAGGTATATTAAGGAAATTTCCACTTTCCCCATTGTGAAGAGACAGGAAGGAGTCAATGCTTAGGTTCCTGTCTCTACTTCCCATAGTGTCCTGGCTGTAGCTGAACTTCTTGTGGTTTCCAGGAAGAGTGTCACAAACAGAATTCAGGTCGTCTCCCAATATCTCTTGCTCTGAACTTTCATCATTACGAGTGCTGTCATCCGTGCGGCCCACCCCACTGTCCTTCTCGAGATGATTGGACAGTGTAGTTGCTGTATCAGTAGTACCTTCATCATCTGCATGTCTACTCTGTTAAAATCAATAAAAATGCAGAATATTTAGACCTTTAACAAGCATATGATGAAAATGGTCTCCTAGACTGCTGGGGATATGTAAAGTCAGTCAAGGTGTAGCACAAACCAATTTAAACAATGTTCCTCTACTTTAGCAGCAGCCAAGAGTACAAACAACTGGCAACTTTAAAGCACACCAACTACTTATTTTCTAGATTGAACCAGTGACTTGTATTGTCAACTGGGATCAAACGGGCAAAAACATACTTACAACTGTAAAATGAACTCAAAGGGCAAAGAGGTTGTTAGCCAATTGGATGTAACCAAGCAATTGAAACATCATTAACTTGCCTCCTGCAGCATGGTTGCGGTGAACTCCACGGCCCCATGATTTTGATGTTCTAGCATATCCATGTGCAAGTCATCCAGGAAGTTGTTTCTATCCTCCAGCCAGCAGTCTTCCTAAAACCCAAATCCAAATCGAACTTCAATTCTTTTAAACAAGATGAAATTGTTCAGAATCTCTTGGTCACAGAAGGGTTAGCAGACCTGACTTTCTGGTCGAGCCACTACTAGGGTCATGTTGTTGCTCTCCACCTCAGTTAGCAGTGTCATTGCCTCCTCAAGGCTCTGGATGTTCACACCATTGATCTTCAAAATGTGAAAATGCAAAATTACTTCTGATGTTTGTTGTTCATATAATGATAAAAAACACAACAATAAAATAATATACCTGAATAATCTGGTCTCCTTCTTGGATTCTGCCATCTTTAGCTGCAACGCCTTCTGAATCAATCTAAACAGGGCAGGAACAAAGTACATGATCTGAACATTTGACTTGCAAGGGCACTGAAATAACTAAAGCTGCATTATACAAGTCTGCTGTATCTTAACTGGTAGTACATGACACTTGCAATGTTAAGATGTGGGTTTGAGGGAAATACTAATAATGAACAACATTTAATGCAATGTAAGTGGCTCTCTGGAGAAAAGTGTGAATAAATAAATAAATCTGGTACAAGTGTAATTTAATGGTGATGCAAAAATTGCATGTGCATTTACTGTCAGAAATTCCCATCACCTCGCTAACAAAAACCCCAGTCTTCCCATTCTCCGCCTTGTAGCATAACATCAGGCCGAGCTTATCCTGAGTAGTTATTCTCTGCAGAGCAACCTCCTATAAAGCAGATTATTGTTTAGAATGACAAAGATATACCTGAAGGAGATGTTTTCTTAACAAGCCAGTTGGAGAGTTTTTTAATTGCTGCACTTAAACAGATGAAAATTAATTTGCTTGCTAAATCCACAAGCAATTAAATTTGTTTCATGAAAATAATAAAGAGCATAAAATTATAATAACCTTACGGGACAAGCAGATTCAATTTAAACATCAGTCGATAGATTGTAGGCAAACACAATACCTCGTATTCAAAGCCTCTGCTTTCATTGTCTTTGCGCATGCCATCAAAGAAGCCTGGAGGGGAAGGTGTATCACAGCTTGGCATGTGACGGCTACAGTACAAATGAAAAATTAACATTAATTGAAGCACCATTCACAGCAATATCTATATTAATATAAAAATTGCTCTTACATTTCATTGTTGAAACATGGATGAGATTCTGGTGAATTAAATGCTTTAAAAGACTTACTGTGATGGTAATAGCAAACTATTCAGGACTGCCACACCCAAAGGCACAGAGGAAGAGGGCAGCTTGGCCATAGCCTCTATGTGCTTCAGATATTTCAATGTAATGTTGGTCTGAGTGCTGTTGTCCACCGCGTGGGCTGGTGCCTGAGTTTTGTGTGCCATCCTGCGCAGCACCTGGACCTCAATGGGCTCCTGGGCTGCTTGAAAGACCTCGACTGCTTGATCATGAGTGGCCTGGAAAAGGTTTTGTCCATTTACCTGCATGACACAGAGATGTGAAAACATAGTGATTTATTTCATCTAAAATGACCAAAAGAAAGAAAAAAACAGCATACTCTTCTATAATTAGTATTAATAATTCTATAAATAGTTTCAGGACATGGAAAATCTATCCAGACACTTTTTTCATGATTAAATACTATGCTAGCTCAATATGCAGAGACAACAGTGAGTTACTTGCACGCTGACTCCTTTGATTGTGAAAACTATGTCTATGTGATGCTATTGAAACGTGTAGATGCACAAACAAACAGAACAAAATAATATTGAAACCAATGTTTGGAGGCGGACAATTATTCAACCTGTGGCACACTGTAATTATTTTTGCAATGGTTTATTAGTAGTGCAAAAATCCCATGCTTTAACTTTTAATCACTACAGAGCTAATAACTGTTCCAAAATAACATTATAATCACTTTTCAAGTTTGGCTAACTTTTCTACTTTAAATCATTTCAACACAGCATGCAGTACCCCATACAGCTCAATGCTAATTAATGTTTTCTTTAATTGATTCTCATTATCATTTTTGTGTTCTGCATGATCTTTTTTGTAATATTTTTTTTCTTTATGCTACATTTAAAATTAAAATGTAAATGTCTGTTCTCACTACATTACAATTTCAGGTTAATTGTATTTATGTAAGTGCTTTTTTGCATTGCTTCAAAGCTGTTTTACAAATAATGAAAAATAAAACAAAGAAAGCAGAAAAATTGGATTACATTTTAAATTACAATTCCATTATCTTACCCTAAATACAATGACCTGCATGACTATGAACACAAAACTACATCTGTATGACTTACTATTAAAAACATGAAAGTGTGTTTGTTTCAGTCAGTCTTGATTTTACAAGTGCATTGACTCTGCATTGAGAAATCTTATGTACCATCATACACTCACAGTGAGTTTTCACTCTGTGATTACAGCCAGCAGAGTGTGCTACAGTTTTTCAAATCCACACAGTAACATGTCTATGTGCGGATGAACTAATAAGAAAGATCTTCATTTATTAAAGCACCCGCAGCCTGCAATGTCAAAGCTAGTGTCCTCAGTGACCTCGACTCAATCTGCTGTCTGTCCTGAAATCTCACTCTTGCGGTGACACATGTGGAAACTGTCAGTGTGCCCATTCATGTGTGAACTGACAAACTGCTTAACATTCACTCATCATCTCATGGCTTACGGCACGAGGCACAAACTTCACTGCGTATACTTGACTATAATTTACTGTGATGTCTCTGGAGATGTCTCTTGCTGTCTCTACAGATACAGTAATATGATACAGTACAGTGCAATTGATTTTTCTAAGATTAATCTGTTTGATGAATATAATAAAAAGCTAAATTTAATGTCTTTGTTTCATTTTTATTTCTTTTTTAAATTAAACTGAGTAGCATGTTATTCCACACAATGAAAAAACCCCAAAGCTATTAAAAATGAAAGGTACAATTTTGGTGTTAGTTCAAAAAAATTCTGAAACTTGAGTTTAATTCAACTCATGTTGACCCCAATGAACCCAGTGTGTACAAAATATAAAATCATTAAAATATAAGAGAACAGACCCAACTAATAATCAATAATGACATCACTGTAAACTATTATCACATCACTGTGATAATGACATCACTGTCACCTATTTTAGTTTCTTACTTTATTGATTAGTTGTTGCCACTCTAGCTGTGTTTTATAAATCTGAAGTTTTTTAATTGGACTAATGGATTGATATTACTGGATGCAGTATTTTGGCATCTCATGGGACAGAATACAGTTTCTATCATACATGAGGTCACCTAGAGGTTAAATTATGGTGGGAGTTAATTACACATGGGAATGCTACTCTGTAATAAACAAAACCACATAAACAAACAAACAAACACACTCGTCAAGCAGTCTGACAGGACCGCAAACATCACTTCCTCATCTTCAACAGAGTGTGACCCTATCATGACCCTGTCAAATGTACGCAGTCTCCAAGACACATTCTTTGTCTCATTTGTTTTTTGCATGCCACAGGCAAACTGTACAATTTTAAAGGTATTTGAAATGTCAGCTATATAAATCAAATAGCAATTATTGGATAAAAACATTACCAACATTACCAAAACATTACCAACATGTCCTTTTAAAATCACTTTAGAAATCAATAAAAATAACTGAACAAAAACAACACAGAGTGGAGTTAACTGGACCACACAATAATCACTGTTGCATTTCCTGTGTTACCTGACAAATGGGTCACAGGAGTTTGTAGCTCTCGTCTGACAGTACAGAGACTGCAGCCGATGGCAACATCACATCAGCAAATAACTACTACAGTGGAAAGGTACAATTAGAGTTCCTACTCTGCAAAAGTTATTAGAAATAAAACAGAGTAATTAAAAAGCATGGCCAGTCTCTCTTTCAGCATGCAGACAGACTGAATTGTAACCTTACAGACACAGCAACTCCAGTGAAAGTGTCTGTTGTCTGTGTCTGTAACCCACAAGCATGTGACAGCATGTTTCCCCCTCCCATTCAGAACTCTCTCTTTCTCTCTCATTAAATGAAGGCGCTGTGTCTGTGTTCTCACTGTTCTTTCTATCATCTTAACAGCAATTCAACCCTGTAATTAATCTACTTTCTTATTATCAAGTATTATAATAAGCAGCATGTACTACAGGTGTGGCTATACAAGTCTGTTCCTTTATGTGTGGAAACAAGTCACACAATTGCTGCCTCTCATCCGTCCAATTAAAAACCTTAACTTTTTTATGACTACCACAAGCAGCTTGACAGAAAAACTCTCATGCAGTAAAACAAACAGGTCCTGGTGTGTCAATGTGCAGATAGAAGCACAACTTGAGGCTGTTATTTGTTGTTGCTTTAAAAACGCACGGTAATACACTCTCTGTCTGAGGGCACTAAATGCTCCAAGTGGGGGCATCAGCAGTCTATGATGTCATCTGACATGTTACAGAAAGGTAAAAAAAGGTCATGACAAGTCATGTGTTCATTAATTGTGACCATATTGGTGCATGCAAAACCTGAACTTTAGGGCTGAAGTGTGTCATTTTTCCAATGTTTAAATGCCTTTTTCTAGCCTGATTGATTTAATGTGTGTTATAGACAACTATAGTAAATTATACTGATATCCAAAGGATTTAAAAAGACTCATAATGGAAATGAGCAATAAGTGGGAACAAAGGAGGGAAAAGACTTGATTAGTCCATTATCCCCAGCTGACAGATATCATCCTTTGAATTTGGTGTGTGACATTTCCTGATCCTTCCGTTCTTTTCTGATTCTTCCTGATCCTCTCTCTATTAAACTACGCAAAAGGTCATAAATAATGGAAAGCTAAGGTTTGTTTGGTAAAATAGAGGAAAGCTGAATACTGTGGCAGATGCTGTTTATTCTTCGTGGCTCTTAGCTACAGGAACACACGACACACAGACATGTGGCACATACTCTAGGGAAACAAAGACATGACAGCCAGTTTCTTACAGATCAGTTACTGTATACAGTCTCTTTGGTGCACAGGTATTGTGTGTGTGTGTGTGTGTGTGTGTGTGTGTAAACACCCCATGCTGGGGCAGCACATGGTAACAGATTGAAATCAAATTCCATGTACACTGATGTGTACTGATATCTCATCATGTGTATCCCCCCAGGGCCTGTATTCACACAGTGAGTATAATCCCTTTCCTATATCACTCAGTGTTCCATCAGGCTAATGAAAATCTCTGCTTGCGGTAGCATATCTCTCAACTATAGCATCTGTCGTGGTGCTAGCAGCTTTATCTAGCCACTTTGATTAGCAATTTACACAAACTAAAGTTTTCCTGCGAATCATCTTCAGGTCACCTTCACATTTCCATTACAGGCGAAATGTGACGTTTTGATTTGTATGCAACAAGAATCTTGTTCAAAATTTGTTTGGTTTTCTTTAGTGCAACATAAAGGTTTCAGCCTACAATTACTTTTATTATTTGTAATAATAAACAATAGCAAAGCAAATAAATAAAGTTATGTGGGTTTGGAACACAAAGAGGTTGAGAAAATCAAGACATAATTTGAATTTTTGAAAGCTAAGTCTTCAAAATTGAAGTATATTTGATGTCAATCTTTTAACTTAGTGTGCAAAGCACAATTAAGCCATTTGTTTGTTTATTTGCCCAATAAGTGTGAACGCTATTGCGCTATGGCTTTGGTGAGGTGAGTGATACAGAAATTACAAAACATCAAC
>JBAJNP010011334.1:0-14943 GCA_036877545.1 Yasuhikotakia modesta
GTGTTTTTGTTTGTTTATATATGTATAGATAGATATAGATATATACGTGTGTCTGTGTGTTTTTGTTGGCAGTCTAAATATAGTAGGTTCTAAGTTCAAGTATCGGTATCAATATACAAAGTTCAGAAATACAAGTCCCAAGTTTGCAAAATCAAGATTAGTTTTTTGCTCATTTCAATGACCAAACAATTTATGGAGCCAACTGTAAATTTAGCATTTACCAGCAGTGGCTAATGGGGCCCATCTCAAACCCTGACCCTGCAAAACTTCACACTCTTTAATAAGCACTAAAACACCATTGCAAATACAGTAAATGGGAACCAAATCCAGATGCTATGATAAAGAGCCAAATCAGTGAACAAACGAGTAAAGACACTTTACGGTTTGGAGAAAGCTGCATTTTGGAAAATCTCCACCCCAGTGTTGTCTATCATTTTAAACGACGGCCATTGTGGGTAAGACTCCAGCGGTCTGTGTGCTTACAGTACATGTCCCAACTGTAAAAGCAAACAAATCGTCACCCACTTACAGACAAGAAGCAGAATTCCAGAGCATAAACAAAGTCACAATGAAGGGCAGCGACAACACAAATGCATCACGGACAGGAAGCCAAACAGATGGAGAAGGACTGACAGACTAAACCACACAAAACATCACAGAGTACTTTAAAGAACACCAGCATCTCCTGAGGAAAAAAACAGGAACAGGCCGAGCGAGTGAGTGAGAGGGGAGGTGAGGGACAAGATCCGTGTTTGTGGCTTGGGAATGCATGTTGCATGAACATCAGGTCCTTGCGGGTGCAGCTGTGAGGGTCAGCACTACTGTGATCTAAATAGAGCCATCAATATTTCAACATGGTGGCCGTCGGGAGGAGATGTGAATGATTTATGGAAGCTCTGCAGCTCCTGAGCTGAAACAATACCCACAGTTTAATCTCCCAGCACACTTTGCTCTGTCTGTCCCCTCGCTGTCCAGTGCCGCGGTGTCTCTCTCCTCTGCCCGGCTGTCATCTTGCTGTCTCCTGTTGTCTTCAAAGCAATATTTTCTTCATTTTCTCATCTTCGCTCTGGGAATCTGGTTCTTTGTAATGTTCTGTCCAATGTAGCCTGTTGGTTACAAAAAAAACTGTCCCCCATTTTGGCGTTTATCCACTTTAATCAAAATATCTTCCACGTTAAATGTTTGTAAAAATGTATTGTGTAAATAAAATCACAATACATGACAACAACAAAAATCACAAAAATAAAATCTATTTGTACAGGATCTATTCAAGACAATTAAATTATTAGCTATGACTGGATAAAAATGACATGAACACTTGACTATGTTGACTACACTGAGTTATACTGAGTTGTGTGCAACTGCTATGTAAATATTTGTGTATTATGTAAAACACTATCCTGTCAATCTCAATATACAGAAACAGTTACAAGTTGTCTATTCTGTTTGTGGCACTACAAAATCACACATCTGATTATTTGAATATCCTAACCTGACAAAACAGTATAGACCAGGGAGGGGCGATCTGTTTGGCCAACCAATGGCAGACCAGGCAAGTGTTCAGGCAACCAATTAGAAAACAACATTACTTAATGACATTATTTGCACAGAAAGTACCTTGAAAGGCTCAAAGTAAGTACAGATTCTACAAATTTTTGTCCTCTTGACAAAAGAACATGTACAATGCAGTAGAAGTAAAATAAGTTTGCTGTTGTTTGTTTCTATGTATTTCTTGACTGAAGTTATGTTATGATGCAAAAGTATTGTGATAAATGAGTCTTTTCATCAAATTATCTCTCAAATATTCTAGCAGTGAAGAATGACTTGTTTTCATAATAAAACTGACAATGATACATCAATGCCAATTTCAATGACTTTGGTACAACCCATTTACATCCTCTCACTAATTCAAATGCTGTAGATCCAATCAGGGGACGCGTCTGTTTACAGAAAATGGATAATGCGTGCTCACAAAGAGAATATTAATGCTGTCATTACATGCCATAAAGAGCAGGAGTACGATTCTCTCATTATATTTACGCTCCATATTCTCTTGATATCCCCCATTCACTGTTTTCTATGATTGAAAAGCCATGACAGGCTGTTGGTAAAAACGTGATGTATCCAAATCTCCTCTCTGCATCTGGGTTTGTTTACTATAAAGTAAATTCATGTTCTGGTTATTTCTGATGTTTACACAGTTTCAGCGTAAATTTTGGACCGAACACAAGCAAATGATACTACAATGCATTTTAACATGTTTAATAAAACCACACACACACATACACACACAAAAGTCTTAAGTTTATGTATTTTAAACTTTTTCATTAAAAAAAATTTTAATGAATGTTTTTAAAAAATATTTTTACACTTATTTGAATATTTTAATATTTTAACCAAACGTTTTGGTTAGTATAGTTTGGTCTATGTTTTCTATAGATTCCTGAAACAACAAAGATAAAAAGAAGTATAGATTCCATGGTTGCTCTTTTAAATTTTAGGAGATCTCAGTTGTGTTTCATTTAGGTTTCAATATCGTCTCTGAACAAATGTCTCAATTAAAATTGAAATTAAACAAGAAATTAAAATAGAAACAAAATAAACTGTTATTTAGCACTGAGGCTGTTCAGCGCTACAACTGTTCTGTTTAGTTGTACTGCCTTCTGTGCATCCTGTGTAAAAGGCCCCTGGCACACACACATAACATTGTGTATTCATACGAGCTCTGTCTCTGAGCAAATACCTTGACTGTGCATCGTCTGCCAGGGAGGTGGAGGCATTGCGAGAGTCTCACGGAGACCAGACCTTGTCCCTGAAGTGAAATACATCAACACACCAGGAGTTTAATCAGAAAACTGATGACAATACTGTCCCTGCCCAGCTTTGTAAATGGCAGATTCAGAAAGCATTTTAATGGCCTAATCTTCCTCTCATCTTGTCAACTTAATGGCGCCTGCATGTTTACTGTAAGCGAGACGCATGAAGAGCGAGGCGCAAACTGGCAGCTGTCGCAGGCCTGATGGAGATGGATAGACACGGCGCATCACAAGAGCCCCATGCGACCGATCGCTGTCACAGACACCACAGGCACAAGTGAGAGTTGGGGAGGGGCTCAAACTGCAGTCATATTTATAACTCTGTAATGCTTCATTTTATCGCTCATAAAGCTCAGCAATATACATTAGGTTCATTTATTCTCGGCCAGCTGGTCCCGTATGACGTTTAACTTTGAAGTAATTGTTGCAAAATGGTCGAGAGACCCCTACTTTAATACCTGACTGAAAAACAGCAGCTGTCCCCGTGTGATAGATTGATTTAATGTGAGAAAGATCAGCAGTTTGAAGCAGGATGAATCAATCCGGTTTCTAAGTGACTGACTGGAAGGCAGAAATATTCAGCAGGAGGACAGATTCCCGGCGGGGCATTTTACTGACTCCAGAAAGGGCCGGATGTTGCCATAAATATGAATATTTCATTAATGAGTCAGAGGTGAAGCTTTAAAACTATATTTACTTTTCTTACTGTACTGGTGTTACTGTATTAGTGATCTAGTTTGCCTGTAATTTCAAATAATAAAATCAATTATATTTAGACATTACGGTCGCAGAATAATAATAGAATAATAACTCATGATCGTAAAACTACATCCTTTTTTTTAAATACCTCTTTTTTAAAATAGCCTTAAATAGCCATTTAGCATTTAGACATCCCATACTGTACATGCACATTTTTGTGGCTAATTGGGTGTGAATAGGGCTTATACGGCAGTGGGTGGTTTGGTCCCCCCCTCCCCAAAACAAGATTTCTGGGCATATTATACAAGTTTAAATGTGCATCAATAGTGTGTAGTAACAACATAGATTATATGTATTTTCACCTGATGGTAAACAGACACTTGAACAGAAGTTGCATATTCCCCTCAGGAAGTAACCATAGCAACAGTCTGCTGCTCAAAATGTTTCGATAATAGGATCAGCATTGGATGGTACTTGACAAAATATAATAGTCTTCATTTTTAGTTATTTATATGTTAACAAACATGCCACAAAATATGTAGCAGATTGTTCAAAAGAACACAGATTGGGTAACTGTGCCAGGGGTGACAAACAGCAATTTGGACTGTGTAAAATTTAACAGATTGTGCAGTGTGTAAATCTCGTAGATAAATTCCTTTAAAAAAGTCAACAACCTTAAAATCTTTGGAGAATATATACGCATTGCTAAAGGCTAGTTCACACCAACTATCAAACAAACAGCAAAACACACTGCAGACTAAAGATCTATTTATACCAAGAGCTAAATGATAAAGCACTCAATACACACAGTGATAGCAGGATATGGAAATATACGGCTATTGCCACACTGTGAATATAGTCGTCACTCACAATACTGTGAATATGTGTTCCTGCAGCTCAACTGGTAGAGCATTGTGTTACCAGCGCAAAGGTTGTGGGTTTAATCCCAAGGAAAAAAAATACTGATAAAAATAAGTATACCTTGAATTCACTATAAGTTGCTTTGATAAAAGTGACCGCCAAATGAATAAATGTAAATATAGTCATCACAATATTCAAATACAGCACAGCCTGTCATGTTTAAGCATATTATTTCTAATAACAGCACTGGGACGTCCCACTGATTGTATAACAGCACTCTTGCTTGTGTGATAGGGGTTTAAAAAAAAAACAATAATTTACACAATAATTTGGTGTAAATAGGTTTTATGATCCAAAACTTCAAAAAAAGTTTAAAAACTAAGAGACACAGGAAGTCAAAACAAGTGGGTGACACAATTTTTGGTGTAATTAAATTTACCACCTATAGCAAATCTGCCCAGGTTGTGTCCAGTAAATCACTTTTAATGACTGTCTGCAGTCCTGTGTGGAGAATTTTAAAACGTCTTTTTTGCAAACCACAGCTTTTTGTTCTTTACAGTTGCTTTGGAAGAGTTACTCTTCACTGGCCAGTGTGCTGAAATTGAACCTCATTAGAGCTAAATGCCTCTTAAACCTGTGAAAAGACATTGTCCCATCTATCCTTATGCCTGCAAGCTCCCAACAGAGAGAAAACACACAACCTATAATGTATTTAATATAAGACCAAGCAAGAACATAAATCACAGGCAGGGTTATATTGAGTACATGACAACGCTTACGTTCTGCAATGCGCGTGTATGTGCCAGTGTTTATTACTGCACTGAGATTGCAGATAGACACCTATTCTGTGGTTAATGAGGTCCTCATGTGAAAGAATTCTGATTGGCTTTCTTTCTGAATGCTCCCCCCCCCATCATTGAGACAGGCTGTGAGAGAAACTTATATGGTTCAGTGACTTTTTCCTGCATGCTTTTCCTATGGAGAAAAGTCATTTATTCTTTTATAATGAGCCAGACAGTGGGGTTTAGTACCAACTAACTGTAGCGTTTGCAGCTGTTCTTTGCTCCGTAGGAACTCATCACCCAATGCAGTCAAATGAATTTAAAGGAACAGTCCATCCAAAACTAAAAACTTATGTCTTAGCTAACCTGCATAATTTTGTATCCAAAATACATATTTGAAGTATATTGTACTATCCAAAGTTGAGTAAATGATGGCAGAATATTCATGAATGAACAATTCAACAATACAGGCAGACAGAAGCTAATTCTTAAGGAAATATGAGAAGATGTGAAAGATAAGAAGACATCTCCTCGTGTAAAGCTTCCTTCACTGCTAAAAAGAATAGCATGTAATCTCTATATTTCACAGTAATCTAGCTGTCACCCAGTCATGATGTCTCTCAGATGCTGTGGGTTTGAAGAGAGGTGTTTATATGCAGATGCAGGATTAAACACTGGATGATGATGAGGCTGTTTACCGGCAGCTTCCAGCTGCTGGTTGCTCCTAATGAGAACTGGCATATGTGGGAAGTAATGCAGTACATAAATCTCTCCACACTGCACCAAAGGCACCTTTAGGTAGATTCTACTACTCACACAGTGTGTAAAAGTTTCTACTTTTATTCTGTTTTACACAGTGTTTAAAACCCCTTACTTCTGTTTTTAAACTGTGTAAAAAAAGTTTTAAAAAAGTTTCTACTACTTATTCTATTTTCAAACAGTGTGTAAAAGTTTCTGCTTTCATTCTACATTTACAAAGTGTACGTTTCTGTTAATGTACAAACCATCATTTATTAAAGCCAGTATTTAGTTTGCCAAGCAACTAAGTGTAGCAGAATTCATTGCTTCATCATTCATTGTTATATTTTGGCATAGTAATTTAGGACTAGCGGTGAAAAAGTTAGTCTAAGTACTGTATGTGTTTGAGCCAGGCTTTCAAACCAAGAGTTAAACTTATTGATAGTTTCTTTTGAAAATTACAAGTGTGAATTGCTGCTTTACACAATTTCAAAGGTGACCTTAAACCATGATTTAAAAAAAATATTAACCCATGAGTGAACATGGTATAAAAAGCATTACAAAGACTTCAAGGCAAATTGGTCCTGCTGTATTCATGTGAAGATATGGCGAAATGTAGTTAAATGGACCAATCTGAGCCTGTTGAGAGCCTAAAGTCTCAAGTCTGAGTCTTTTGTCTTATTTTAAAAGATTTCCTTGATCATCATACATATAAAAGAAAGTTTTTACCTGAATAGAGATTTCATAAAAGAGTTTTTACCTGAGCCAATAGATCATTTTATCTTTAACATAAAAATGATTTAATATCCATTACAGCTGTAGAAGGATGGGACATTCACTGTAGAAAATGATCATCTAAACTAAACCATTTTTCTCTTTTTTCAAAAGGGCGTTTCTCCCGTTTCCCATGATTTATTTCCCTCAAGCTAAACCACACCCCCACATGACACATTAATACATGATTAATCTCAATAATAATTCTGTGTTTTCTAGAATGTTTTATATGCTTTACACATAGATGGACACATATTTTAAAGTCCTTAAAATACATAAAGCCGCTGTAAACAGAGTTTAAACTTGTAACTGTTTGGTTAACATCTCAATTTATGTAAGAGTTTAATAAGTTGCCAATAATATCTTGATATAGCTGGTATTAGACTGTGTGTGGAGTGTAATGTTATGAACTATGTTTGGCTTGTAGTGACACCTACTCATAACTGATGACATCATCAAAGTGAACAGGAACATGCTATTTTTAACACTAGCAAACTTTGTGTGAAAAGTATATTTTGTATTACATTGTATATCACATGTTAGTCTCAAAGCTATCAGACTATCTATCTATCACACTATGGCCATGTGGCACACAGAGGAAAATAGGACATATATCAAAGAAGAGGAACACACAGAGAGAGAGAGAGAGAGAGAGAGAGAGAGAGAGTGAGAGAGATCAAATTAGCTCTGTAACTGTCATATCTAGCTTCTATCCCCATGTCTTCACACTATGCCACAGTCTCAGAAAACACAATTAATCAGCAGGGGGTTTAATTACGGGTGACAAGACCGGCAATAAATCACCAAGTCACTACGCCTGTTTTTACTCTAAATTAACATATTTCTCTCACAGGAGAAGCTGCTGCGTTTGATGGTGTCGTGTGCGCACGTATGTGTTTTGGTAAAGCTTTGAAAGGTTGCAGGTGACACAAATGCGCTCCAACAGCAAGCACCTGCGAGATGCGTTCACAGCATGCATCAGGCGCTAAGCGCTAGCGCAGACATTTAAATGCCTGCTGTAAATGTGTTATTGGCCACAAATGTGTTTAAGTTGCATTTGCACTGAATGCCCTCGATAAACAAACATGAGCTGTTAAAACCATCATACCTTTCATGTAATGCATTTTATAAATAAGTAATAAATAAAAAGTTTAATAAATAAATCTGTACACATTAATATTTCTGTTTTCATTGCCACAGTTTGAGTAGCTGTCATTGGCCAGCAAAGACGCATTGAAGATAAAAATTGTTGACATGTTAATGTTGGAGTCACGCTGAGATCCAAAAGGGTGTTCAGAAGACAAACAGCTTGAGTCTGAAATAAGTTGTTTTGGTATAAATATAAATGAATGTGTGTTGTGTGTGTCTGTGTGTGTGTATGTGTGTGTATAGGCTACTACACTGTGCACTTGATACACACATATACACACACAAGAATCTCTTTTGTGATCGTGGTGCAAGAGCTCCAGCCCTATTCGGTAAATTCAATCACATGGTAAGTGAAAAATGTCAAACAGGCACAAATAATGCATCATGCTAGCTGAGTGCCACAGAAGAATGCTGAGCCAGGACTCAACATTAACATGTACATGTTCAGTGTTTTGCTTTGGCAACATTCAAGCCTGCTTCTGACCACAGGGCATCCTCCCCTCAAAGCACTGATGAAAATCTCCTGCCTCCACTCTGGTTTCTTTTGAATTCAATCCACCTCCATTTCTTTGCCCCTCCCATTTGCCCCTCCCTTCCTTCATCATTCTTATACAATCTTTACACTGTTCACCTTAACTCATTTTTTTCCTTACAAACAATCTATGTTTCTCCATCCCTCTGATCCCACTGACACATTTAACATGACGGCACTGTTTAGTCAATGCAGCAAAGCGCATGAATTTTACATGACCCATGTTCAATTCAAACAAGTTGTCCCAAAGGACAATACAATTTCTTTTTAAACGGTCGAATACAAAAGCCTTCTGGGCAACAGCTTAGCTAGGATGGCATAGATGGAGGACAATAATTTTTACTTCAAGATCTGAGAAAAACACATTTTCTTAAAAAAAAAAAAAAATTACAGCTGCTGTTTGGCTCTGTGTGAACACACAATTTGATCCATTTTTACTGCATTTATTGTGTCCTTGAGCCAAATTATATGTGTTCAGGCCACTGTGGTTTTTCTGTGCAGACTGCGAGTTGCATCATAAATAAACGGACAACGAACAGACCACAGGGATCGCGTTCGAACCTGCCACTGCATTTATTAAGCTTCCTCAAAGCATAAAAGACAGTATGGTTCGCCAAAATATTGCAACACTGTTACATGATGCATTAAAGGGATGGTTGATTCAAAGCTGAAAATTCTTTCATCATTGACTCACCCGCATTTCGTTTCAAACCTGCATGACTTCTTCTCTGTGGGAGATCTGCAGTAAAATGAAAGTAAACAGGGACACTGCTGAGCTTTGATAGCTGTATGTGAGGGACAGTTTATAAGCTAAATAACACTCTGTTCCATCAATCAAGTCTCATTCACGTGTATCCAAATATGGCACGTCACTCTGTCTGTGCAACAATTGATATCAATGATGTCATTGATTCTTGTGTGACCCTTAACCAATCATAAAGCAACATTTGTGATTATGCAAATAATTTAGATTGGTTTATCATACAAAACAATCATATGGCCATATAAGACTCATATACTGAATATACTGTATGTATCTGTAAGTCATATAGGTTACGTTATGTTATTTCCACTGTTATGTTTTTACTATTTTTAAATTTTGAAGGTACACAGTGTTCACTTTCTTTCAAAAGACACATGTTTTCACTGTGTGAAAGAGAGTTGTAAGGGCTTGAAATGACATGTGAGTGAGTAAACAATGATGCTGCATCCTCATTCACACAATCACATACCAAACTTCTCAGCAGCATCACAGCAGCAACAGTTCAGCTTCCCTTTATATCCTTAATAATGAAACCAGGTCAGTCAAGCCCCCTCACCCCTCAACTGTATTTGCAGCACAGCAATATCGCCCCTCACGCGCAAACACACACATAGCTCAACGCAGCCCTGTGCTTCCCACAGCTATTAAACCCTGACAGAACACAAGACTGTATGCTGTCCATCTTCCTCATACAGGAAGAGCTCCTGGGGCTCATTCGGTGAGATGAGCTGACTGGAGTTCTAATAGCTCGCCTTCCAAACTCCGGGCATCTGCCTCTGAGAGCCACAGTCATTTTGGATTGATTGATTCATGGTAATGGCAGGAGGATGAGAGGGGGAGACACGGGGATACTTTGGAATCGTGCACCTACAAGCGCTTTAAGGGGGTCTCAAGTCTGATATTTAATGAGAGAGACCATCCGGATGCTTTGTCTCATGTCATTAATGAGATTAATGAGGGGGGCAGTTGTGGTCACTCCTCACATGGATGGGTTAAATGCAGAGGTCCGTAACTGACAAACGTCACTTTCACTTTCACTTAATCCGGAAAGAACATAAATGGATTCAGGGTCCACAATCAAAAGCATGTTTAATAAAAGTGCCATCAGTTCACACTGAGAGGATGTGACATTTAATCATCATTTAATGTTAAATCAGAGTCCCCACTGAACACAGAACAATGGGAGAAAAACATCAATTATATTCTGTAAGAATATTTATTTATTTCAGACTCTTTAAGACTTTTTTCCTCAATAAAACATGCATTATTCTCAAGGTTACCACTAACAGGGGTAAGAGGGACATGCTGGTATTTTGGATAAGAGGTTTTTGGAGAGGGGGACAGAGAGAGTGAAATGAAAGCACAAATATGCAGCTTTGAAATGGAGAGGAAACGATATCTGAAAAAATATGATTGCCTTTGGATGAGCTGCACTCAAGTGTTAGTATTCTGGACTGTGGTCAGCAGACCACACAGTTAAACAGAAAAACGTACGTTTAAATATTGTGCAATGAGAAACATTACAAGATTATTTGTTAAAGTTTTATGAAGATTTAATTCGTTGAAATATTAGTTAAAGATGAGGACATGGTTGAGATAGTATGTATAGTACAGAACAGAACATTTAAAAATAAAAGGTGTGACTGCAGCTTTATGGCTAAACAGCCAAACAGTCAGCGAATAATGAAACTGTGATCCAGTTTTTCACACGGAGCTTTTTGCATTTCATGAATATTCATGAGTTTGGAATGTCAAGTAAATACTGACAGAATGTTTCATTTGATAAATGATGTTTTTAATCAAGAGAAACTGTTGCCACCTGACAGGATTAAACATATAAAAACAATGTAGCTACACTGTTTAAAGAGCATCACTGCTGTATGTAATGCTAAAAACATTATAAACAGGTTTCAATTTGCAGTGATGTGATGTTTTGTACTCTTCTCTTTTTAACTTAACACCCAGTTCACTTCATAGCACGTTCTTCTAAGGAGTTGAGGACTCAAAAAAAGATGTGCTAAATAAAGGAGGCCCAGAACCAATATTAGGATGTACTGGTATAGACACATTACATACCTCCATATACATCTCTTTACCCTTTCCTAATGGGGTTTTGGCATAATTATTCTAGCTCAAACAAACCTTGATTAGGCCTTGATACCCCAACCTGGCAAGAGCTGAGAAATCTGTCTATTTTTCACTCAGTCTCTTTTTCTCATCATTGCCCACCAGCGATCACTATCTTCAAAACAACACCATGCTTCTGTATTTAATGGCTAAAGCGTCACTATAAATGCGCATCAACATTATAGAAAAAGACTTGAGGTCATTTGCGAGCGTCCGTAATAAGGGGACGTCTGAGGCAATTTATGTCTCCCTGTGGGGAATAAATTCCAGCTCACAGACTAGATCAATCACACCGCTATACAATTAGATGCGAGATAATACGCATGTAGACGGCCAGACTAATCAAAATTCATTTGTGAAATGAAGATGAAATTAATGATTGGGAAGAGCTTTGAAATCCCACTGTTTGTGTTGAACCTTTGAAGCTGTGCTTTCTTCAAAGGCTACGTTTAATCACGCATCAAACAAGGAGGGTTTCAAATCCGTCCCCACAAATTCATCTACAGAGAGAAGGACACAGGAGATAAGCATCTTCGTCTTTCTTCTTCTTCCTCTTCAGATCAGGTTACAGAATCAATGTCTTTTCAAGTAAACAAGATTCATTTGAAGATATTTTCAAAGATTGATTCACCTGATATTACAGATAGGTTCTACTGAGCTCAAATATAGACAGCATATAAATAATGTTTTTTATCACAATGTTGACTGAACACACATAGAGTATTGATTTTTCTTATTATGACCAAAACAGCAGTGAAATTTATGATAGCAAGCCTGAAAAGATTCATAGCATTGTCCAAACCAAGGGCACAGGACTTTTTTTTAACATGCATGCAACATGAAATTTGGAAGTAACATTTTAAGTAAATGTACATTTACACATGCTGTAACTACTTATTCAAGATAGTGTAACACACTTTACAGCTGCAAACAAAAACTGACAACCTTTTTCTTTCACAACTTATTTTTTGTTCTGAAATACTTGTTCTTGGGCAAAATCATTATTTTCACAAGTGAAAAAACGCAACACAAACTGAAAAAAATTTAAGTTTAAAATTACAGCCAAACATCTATCAAAATCGAAGACAAAGATCAAGTCAAGGATTATCAACAGAAAAACACAGACACTTCACAATAGAGCCGCTAAATCAAACAAAAATACAGCCTGATGGAAAACACAAGTCATTTTTATGTACTGATTTACATAATCACTGTGTTGAGCCCTGGCTCAATTGGACTGCGAACAAAAAACAAAGTTTTGTTTTAATCAAAGACGTGCAGCTTTTGTGAACAATCTTTAACCAGAACCAATAGATCTTCAGGCTAACTCTTGTTACATCTTTATATCCAGGCGATAAGCTGAATACCTCCCATGATGAATTTGGAACTTTGGACTGGGACCGAAGGTCCAACATGTGACAGAACCATCTGGAAAAATCAATCTTCACAGGATTAGAGGAAATCTTCCACAAATTGTGAACGGCGATTTATAAGAAGAGGATGCAAGGGTTTAGTTGGGATTACAGCTCTGAAAATTGTTGCCAAAACGTTGGGTTTTCTCATATATGCTATAGCCTACAACCATCGCCCACTGACTCTTAATAGAAACCGATTTCCATTCAGCATGGAGAAATGACATTTTCTTTCCCTGCTAAATTTGAATTATCAGATCCTTCTTGATAGCTGAAATAAAATCTCCCTGCATCACTAGTTTACCCAAGGCCTCATCTCCATCATGATAATGGCACTTTAAAAACGTAAAAACGCTTTTACATCTAATCCAGGATGACCTTTTAAAAGGGAATGACAGTCAAAAAAGAGAGTCTTGTGGCTAATCGCTAAAAGTCTCCATATTTAATACAGTTAATCGCTCTGGCTTTCAGCACACAGCCTCTTCAGCATTAGTTTCTTACTGCTATGGATAGCTGGATGTGGATGACATTAAGCAGAAATATGATGGTTCGAGCCAATTGTGGGTTCCAGGCATGGCCTTGGCATCACATTTTATGAGCTGGTCGATAGAGCTCATCATTGCATCAGATGCAAAGATCACTGTTGGATGAAATCACATGATCTGAGGGCGGCAGAAGATGACAGTTACAGGAGCAGAAGAAGAGAAAGATCTCGGCAGCTTACACAAGACGCGCTGGTGCGTTAAGAAAGCTTTGATGGAGCACCGGGGAGCAGAACAGCGGGTTTACAGCCGTATTAACTACCACACAACTGTAAGGTGACGGCCTTGGTACTGGAAATATTCTTCCCATTTATTCTCTCCACTGACATTATTTTAAATATGGAAATTGTGTATCCTTCACTATTGTCTATCCTTGACTATACTTCATCTAATAGTGAAATACAGAAAGCAGCAAAATGACATCAAAGTGAACAGAAATACTGTAAAATGTTATAGCCTAATGTAATTTGGGGTATGTTTTAAAAATAAGTAATTCATTTATTTAACATTATTTTATTGAAACTTCTGTTGTCATGACAACATTTAACTGTTTGGAGACCCTCTCTTTAGAATTATGGGTCGTTTAATATTTTTTAATATTTTAAATAGTAAGTTTTTTTTTAAAGTTAAATTTAAACAGCCTTGTAGTTTCTATAGAAGCATATAGCATTCTTTATCAAGCTTAGAGTTCATTGTAAGCCTGTGCTGGAACATTTATACATCATTTTATTTATACATCATATATTTCATTCTATAAAATGATTGTAATAGATGCATTCTGCATGATGATTCAGGTCTTTCTGTACATATGCTTTCAGTTTCCAAACTTGAACTATTTTTAACTTCCCATGGAGACTTCCATTCTGCTCACACCCCTTACAAAGCAAACACTCAATATTCTTCATCAGCCTTTTGTGACTGAGGCCAGCTGCTAAAGATGAAGAATAATAAGAAACATTGAGAGTGAGACATTACAGACTCATAACAGAATTGTTTCTGCTCTAATAACCTCTTTTACTTTCTCTTTTCAGCGAATAAAGATGTATTATGACATTCCCTTTCACATCAATACTCTTCCAACAGTCACATGCCTTTTCCTCTGCTTATCTAAACACTTTTCCCAGCTAACAGGGAACGTTCTGAGAACATTGGCTAAAGCACTCTTAAAGTTCTCTAAGTTCTTTCAAAGTGATCAAAAACTGCTAAAGTGACATTAGTGTAACTTGTTTACCATTATCATATATTTACATTTACTCATTTGGCAGACGCTTTTATCCAAAGTGACTTGAATTCAACATTATTCTTTAAAGTTGTTCTTTCCTAAGTAACGTTTCTGCTATTTAATGAAAACATTAGGAAAATGTTCTTACAACCTAAGACAACTTTTTAGCAGGGTTACACAGAGATCACTTCAAACAGGCTCTATTGTTTTGTTCTTAAACCCAGACAAAAGCTCACTTTAATTTATTTTCTCACTCTCTTTGATTCTTTAAGACTAGACATCAGTCTGTGTGATTAGCCACAATCAAGACACTGAATCAATGCCACAGCTCAGCATTTTCTTAACAGCACAGTAAAGCCTGTCTAACCGCTGCACAGGTGACTGGCTACAATGGAGCTCCAGTCAGGTCATATTTCACCTGCTGTTAGCACAGTCTCATTACTCTGCTCTGCTTAGCCCATTACACAGCCTGTGTTCTATTCATATTGATATGGACATAATTACACAAATTAAAAACTCAAACTTT